>CAIGRL010301888.1:0-11628 GCA_903798325.1 Fraxinus xanthoxyloides
TTTTTTAATGATATATTAAAAATCTATTTTTTATATAAAAATATATTTAATACCTAAAAAATAATTAAAATAATATTAAAAGTATGAAACGCATTATGTTGCCTATTCTCCGCATTGACACGCTTAAACTTGTGATTCTTAATTCTCGACCTTGACGCATTGCAACGCATTACACATTTTAGAATACTGGTTTCAAGCTAACAAAAAACGTTTATTGGAGTCACTTTTTAGCATGTTTGAAATTAAGCCCCGATCGGTGTATAATAAAATTTGACAAATTGAATGAAAAATATGTTTGAATATTTTAAATTATAATGCAAATTTGTTCCAAACATGCACTCAACGTTTGTTCTAAAGAGTAATATTATTCATTTCCAGTGACATTACAAATACAGTCTAAATGACTCTAAGTGATATGTTAAATGAAATGTGAAATTAAATGACTTATTTAATTTCACCTATCATTTAATGTTACATTAACGTCACATAAATTGTATTTGTATTAATTCCAAACATTCGCCAAAATGTTTGGAATGTGAGGGCAAAAAAGAATGGGGACCCAAATGGAATTTACACTTTCCAAAATGCCCCAGTCTAGAATTCAATTTAACGCGGAGTAGCTGGAGAAAGGAAAGAGAAATATCGACGTCGTTTTGACTTCGAAACCCGCCGAGATTCATTGTTTCTTCTCTTTCAAAGAAAATATTATAGTACTGTCTTTCTTCTTGAGCAATTAATTACACGATTGTGAGATTTTAGCAAGGGCCCTAAAAAATGGCTTCGATCAACGATCAGAAACAAAGCAGCGGTGGATTGTTTGCTTCCATTGCTTCAACCTTGTCCAATCTTGGCACTACAATGTCCAAATCAGTTAATGGGTATACCCAATATTATCCAATTTCTACATCCTTTACTCTCGAGCTTGCTTAATCTGTGTTAATTTTTCTGTGGGGCTTATGATTGCTTGCTCTGTTGAAGATCCTTTAACTTGAAGTTATCATTACGAGTTTGCGTTATTAATGAATCGTTTTTTTATTTTAAATGTAATTAAACGGCTGTCATTCTATAAATTTATAAGTGTTTTTGTTGGGTAAGAATGATGAGCTTGAATTACTGTAAGCAAGGACGCATACATGTTTATTGGCATCCTTTCTTGTCTTACCTAAGTTGAATGAAAATCACCGTAGATTCAACCATATGCAACCTCTAGCTGGTAAATTACCTGATGCTTATTAACGCATACTTGGATAAGAACGAGTGACCAAAAGCAGTGTACTTTTTGCGAAGTTCTCATACATTCTCATAGCTCAATGGGGTTTTCAAACGGATACTAATTATTTTATTGAATTTCTTTACTGAGTACCAAGCAGTCATGAATTTGCAGCGAATATTTTAACATCACAAAGGTCTGCAAATATTTTAGCTTTACTCTATCTCTGTCAAGAGAAAAACCACTGTAAGGTATTATTTGTCCTGGATAAATTCTCAAGATGAAACTTATATTTCTGATAAATAATCAGTGATAATTGGCAATTTCGCATAAGAGAAAGGAAATCAGTTAAGTAGCACTGTGCAATTCCTTTATTTGGCACTAGCTGCAGCTCCTGTATTGATGATTGTAATTTATTCAAGATCAAATTTGTTTTCCTTTTGTATCTTAAGTGGTTGTCATGCTTGAATTGCAGCACATTAACCACGCAAATCACTGTTTTCATGTAATGCAAACTATTGATAAGTTTTTTTTTCCTCTTTTGCAAAACTTTTGCATAATTTGTCATTTTTTGGGTTTTTGTGGTTTTCTTCTTTAGCTACCATTCATAAATATTGATTGCATTCTCTAGCTTGCTTGGATATGAAGGACTCGAGGTTATAAATCCTGAAGGGGGCACTGATGAGGCTGAAGCAGAAGCCCAAAAAGGAAGGTGGAAGCAAGAGGTATCAAATATTGATAAATCTCCCCATCTATCCCTTTTGCATTATGTAATGGATAAATTTCTTGTCTTGTCCAAATGGAGAATTCTCAGCTGTCTTAATCAGTAATAATATAGGTGTTTTATCTAGTTTTTCACTCTAAGAATCTCTGTGGATTCGACAAGTTTTTTTTGGACCAGAATCATCTCAGAACAGCTTTTTTGTGAAGCTTTGCTTTATAGAATAATCTAAATATGCAATGGGTGTAGAATATCTTTCACTTGTCTAAAACAGTAATAAGTGCTTTCACTTTTCTCTTGTGAAAGCATACTCTTTCTACGATGAAGAAATCAGTTTTACTCTCCTCCCATGTTCCACAATCAATGAGCACCTACATCAGAACCTTTTTCTCTTGTAAATAATTTTTGGTTTGTTTGTTGATACTTGGTCATATTCTCACTGCCGAGTTTCTCCTGCAGGATCGTGACAGTTATTGGAAAATGATGCAAAAGTATATAGGCTCGGATGTTACATCAATGGTGACATTGCCAGTTCTCATCTTTGAGCCTATGACAATGCTTCAGAAAATGGCAGAGGTTTGTGTATAAATACTCATCTTATATTCAAGTGGTTGTGTCCATGGAATTCACTGATGTGCACAACTTTGTTTACAGTTAATGGAATATTCATACCTATTGGACCTGGCAGATGAATGTGATGATCCACATATGAGATTAGTATATGCTGGTAATATGTTGTTTGCATTGCATTCCTTGCAGCCTCGCTTTATTTTGGTCTTTTTGAGGTGATAATGTATATTTCTTGTTGGGTTCAGCTGCTTGGTTTATATCCTTATATTTTGCTATCCAACGGACTTGGAAGCCATTTAATCCAATTCTTGGCGAAACTTACGAATTGGTCAACCATGGCGGCATCACATTTATTGCAGAACAGGTAATCTCTGAAGCATCTACTTGCCATCAATCGTTATTCCTTTGAACAAGAGCATGGTTGTTTCTCTGTGTGTCCATGGATGTCCTGAACCTGATACATATACTCTATTTACTTTTTATGGAATTCACTTCTGAATTCTTAGAACAGTTGATTTTTAATAGGTTTTCCGTGTCTTCCAATTTTGTTTCCATTTTTGTGACATCTAGTGACATTGTTTTTGACAAATCAATTTCACAACAGGTTAGCCATCATCCTCCAGTAAGTGCAGCACATGCAGAAAATGAGCATTTCATTTATGATATAACGTCAAAGGTGAAGACCAGGTTTTTGGGGAACTCGCTTGATATCTACCCTCTTGGGAGGTAAAAGTTGTATTTTGATCTTACCTAAGTCCATGCTATTATCATATAATATGTTCATTAGGAAGATGTTTAAAAGGTGTTTGATATAATGTTTCCTCTGCTCGTGTGCATTATAGTTTTGGTCCTAATAAATGTCATTGGCACAGTTTCGATTTTACACGAAAACACGAGAACATTTATTTCTGATTCTATGAAGCATGTTTTTGTAACTCTTTATTGCATTATTTTGCAGGACACGACTGACTCTCAAAAAGGCTGGCATAGTCCTGGATTTGATGCCGCCCCCTTCCAAAGTAAACAATCTGATATTTGGACGAACTTGGGTTGATTCACCTGGGGAGATGATATTGACAAACTTGACATCGGGAGACAAAGTTGTTTTATATTTTCAACCCTGTGGATGGTTCGGGTATAATTAACAATGCCTGTTGTCATTATAGCTGTGGCTAACTGAGTTACTTTGTAGTTGTCTCATATTTAGTTAGAGATTCAAACTAATATTTCATGTAGTTTTAGTAATATCTATTATGTACTCGAGTGATGTCCTCAAACCTTGTTATCCCAAATTAGGGGTGTCAAAAGGCAGGTTGCATGGCCCTTTCACTGTAGTGGGTCGGCATTGCTCTATTAGTTGTTGCCCCTTCACTTTTTTTAGACAAATGGCCCTCACGTAGAGAGGCACGGTGCCTGCCCAGCACGGGCCGCAGCATCCCAGTTTGTTTTGACACTCCTACCCAAATTTGTACACATCGAGATTGTTGACATTCTAGCTTCATTTGCAATTTCAGTTTGCTGATTATATCTATATGCATCTGTTTGTCCAGCGCTGGCCGCTATGAAGTGGATGGATACGTATATAATGCTCACGAAGAACCCAAAATTTTGATGACCGGGAAGTGGAACGAGTTTATGAGCTATCAACATTGCGACTTAGAAGGGGAACCAATGCCAGACACTGAATTGAAAGAGGTTATCTTCAATTAGATTGTCCCTTGTGTATTTCTTTTCCCCATTGCGTGACTGATTAAGCTCCCTTTTGTGCCCCATTTTAGTAAGAAAATGTATTTTTGAATAGTGATTTTTTGGAGGATGCGTGGTTAAAATAGAAGCAGAAGTTTTCGGTTTACGTGTAAAATTATTTTATGGGAGAATGTGTGGTTGAAAATGAGTTTTGAAAAAAGTGAGTTCTTGTAAAAATTGGGACGAAACATCAGCTTGCACTAAATTCTTTCTTAGCATAATGGGGTAGGTGTTATTCTAAATAAGAAATATTTTTCTGTTTCATAGAAGTTAAACTTGCTCTAGCATTTACATCAGGCGGGGTTGCACAATATAACATATGCATTCATTCTAAGTTCTTTTGTTTCCTTAGTGGGCTGAATGTCTGCAGTTGTACTTTTGCTGCACTCATCTTATTGTTATGTCGTTTCTAGTGATGACTAGCAGTAGAACTACTATAGAAAAAATGAACTTTCTACTGATGTCTTTTCCAATTTTAACTTCCTGTATCATCTGCCCTGAAATTAGTGGAGAATATCACATTCTTACAACAACGGTGCAGTAAACTTTCTTTCCAGTGGGTCCTCTATTCGGTTCGTTGCTATATCTTAAAACTATATCTTGAGATGCCATATTAGTTTTGTTCTACCCTCCCTCTTTTGACATGTTCTATTATAAGATCACATCACTCTTATAGACCACCTACGTCGCCATTCTCTTAATTTATCCGCAATTAGTGTCACCTCATTTATTGGCGTATATTCTATTCCAATGTGCGTTTTTGTTCTATATGCTATAACCATTTGAACAATTTCTCTCTCCGTGCGTGTTTCTTTTCTTATTTTATCTCATTCTACTTAAAGCATTTAAACAAGTATTCAATCTGAATTCTCTTTTTTCCTATTCTTACTATGTCATGTCCTAGCATACTTGTCGTTTCTACTGCTTAGATGAAATATAAAAGAACCGATCAAATCTCTGGAATTCCCACGAAGAATTGACGGGCTTTTCATGTGTGATCTGTCATATCATACTTCAACCGCATCATGATATCTGATCCTTCTCATGTTTTTAACATTTTGGTTCTTTATAATCATTAGCAGCTCATACGATAAAAGTTGGTAGTTATGGAGAACTCAAGCCATTAGCATTATTGTGCTGTCTCTTGTGCAGGTTTGGAGAGTTGCTGATGTTCCAAAAAAAGATAAATTTCAATATACACATTTTGCTCACAAGATAAACAGCTTCGACACCGCTCCTAAAAATCTATTATCCTCTGATTCTCGCCTACGTCCAGATCGTTATGCACTTGAGAAGGGCGACCTATCAAAAGCTGGTTTAGAAAAGAGCAGGTGGGTCTCTCTCTCTCTTTCTCTCTCTACGTATATAACAACAATACATTACATGCCATAATTTCAATACCTGTTCCTTGTTCAACAATTTTGCAGGCTAGAGGAGCGGCAAAGAGACGAAAAGAGAACCCGGGAAGCTAAGGGCGATCAGTTTACACCGAAATGGTTTGACTTGACAACTGAAATTTCTCCCACACCTTGGGGTGAGTTGGAAATATACCGCTATAATGGCAAATATGCACAACATTCTGCTGCCATTGCTAAATCAGGCAGTATCAAAAAGATCGAAACTGGATTCTTGCACTTCAACCCATGGCAATATGACAATTTGGCTGTGGCTGAAAAATAAAATCTTGTCCTATGTTATCATTTACATTTTTAATCTCAGCAGTCGAAGGTTTATATTCTGTTGCAACAAATTTTGAAAATCCATTGAGATTTTCATGTGGAAGATTTCATACACATCGTTGTGTTGTAGTAATTTTTGTTTGAATTACATATTTTCAACTATTTATACTCGAATACAGCAGTCGCATGTACCCATGTAACCAAATAAAACAAGGAAAAATGATACAAGAAGGAATTAAACCCGTAAAGTACCCTTCGCTGATATTTAAGGACGATTGATAGGTCACTCGGGCAAAGCCCTACTCCGTGGCGAAGGGCTCGAATTCTGCTGCGATATCTTTATTCTGCATTTAACAGAGAAATGCACCAAATTGGGTTACTCGGATTTCTTCAAGAACTGAAAATTAAAACTAAGAATTACAAGTGAGAGAAACCATGATCCTCCAATAATCTCATGCTCAGGTGGAGGATAGATGTAGCAGACTTTATTCCCCGGAACTTAAATGCTCAACTGAGTAATCAAGGCATAAAGTCTGCTAGATCTTAATATCTGAATAATCCTTGTTTTGCTTCCGATTAACAAAGTAACATTTCTCTACTCGATGCTATCTCCTTTGAGAAAAACTGCACCATTTCTAAAGCTACAATTTCAGATAATGTTTAGCCACAACGCGGTTTATCAAAGACATGACTTTAGAAAATCAACAAAACCATCGACCTGTCAATGCAATCAAGCTATTGCTAAAAGCTTAACTCTCTTTCCTGGTTTAGATACAAATGCAAATATAGCAATCCATATTATTAGATAGACATAACATTACTAGATTCTTTTTTTATCATTTTTTTCCAAAGACCTAAATTTTCTACAGTCTGCTGGAATTAACATCCTGGTAGTTCACACGAGAAGAGAACCAAAATGTAAAGGGAATTGAACTCAGAACATAGATAATGCACAAATTGAAAGAGTTCAAAGAGTGCATGAGTTGCTGCAGACTTGTTGAAGATTACCAACATACAATGCCTATTGAACTAAGAATTAAAATCTGGCAGTTTGAATACAAAATAGCTGCATCATGTCCTGAACATTGTCATAGAAGTCAATTCCGTTGTAGCAATATTTGTTTTCACGAATCCCGTTATCACATTAATAGAAAGTTATTGGACCAAAATATTAGTTAGAGCAAGACGTGGTTAGCTCTCTATTTGTGTACAGAAGACAAAATGAAAATAGGATTTAAAAAATTAAAAATAAATGAACTACTATCTTGGGGTTTTTCGAAATAAATCAAAATGCTCCAAGAAATGTTAATTCTTTTCCGTAACTGTATGTTTAGGAGGGCTCATTTAAGTCCAAAAGCACTTGGATGATTGATTAAAGTTAAAGAGTGAACAGCTTTTTTGAGCTTCTCTAGAACATCTCTACACTCAGCTTATAAGAGAAGCTGAACTAAGTATTTATTGAAACTTTTAATTGACGATATTATCCTTATTAATTTGTATACAGCTGGACCTTTTTTCCACATACATGCATAACTTTTGAAGCTCATCAATAATTCAAAATTCTTCACTCCAAGTGTGGTGCAGTCTCCACGATATTTCTGTTCCATCGAATAAAATGGAGTTGACTGCATATTGATATTAGGAGCAGCAGCATCTATGGTAAACATGTTCCTTTGTATATTATAATTTATAGATTAGCCGTTAAGTTTTTCAAGTTCATTTGTGTCTCCTTTCCTCATGATACAAAGCCACACCATGGTTTCTAGATTCACAGGTTCAACTCCACTTCATTTGACAATCAAATCGAAGTAGTTACAACTTTTTACCCTTGGGTTTTGTAAGGACCCAAAGTGACAATAATCATTATTTTCCAGAACTATATACAAAACTTGATTTTCAGGTTTTAAAACACAAGTAGAAAGAGGGAAAATGAACTGCAAAGAAGATCGTATTAGGGCACCTTAGTTTTTCAACAGGCATTTCATTTCTCCCTTGTTTTCTGGTAGTAGTCAAACAATGGAAAATAGTAATTCAGTATATATTTTAAAATTTCTCCTCTCCATTTTCTATGTTTCACAAAAGATCAAAATATAGCATATTACACCTAAATTCACCCAACATTCCTAAAAAGAAGTACCTTACACTGTTGCATCCCCAGTTGAAATAAATTCACTGCTCCTCCGGTGGACTTGGCTCATCAAACCATCTTGGGGGATCAAAACCAGATCCACCTGTCATTTCAAATTCACACCCGCATTGCTTTTTCTTTTAATTGAAACAATATGGTAATCATGACGCATTTCAACCCACTATCACTCAATAACCAAAAGAAGATAATAAAATGAAAGATAAGGGCTTCATAATTTTCAGAAAGTCTTAATGATGACATTTTCTAATTTTTAAGCTTATCTTAAAAGGAATAGAATCAATAGGCTAAAAACACAGCAATTTCAGAAATTTATTAAACTTGACGGTTATATGGTTGTGACAGATTAAAAAAAAAAAAAGGAAGCAGCAGTATTACCAAGAGGATTGCAACGACAAAGACGCCAAGCAGTCAATATGGTTCCCTTCGAAACTCCATACTTCTTGTAAGCAATCATCGAATACTCACTACACGTTGGGACAAAACGACAACTATTTGGCAACAATGGCGAGATTTCCCCTGTAATACATAGCCAGTATAAAAAATTACACTCCAAAAACTACACAATTTTCAGAATAATTTGCATCAAAAAGTAATATATACATATAGACAGTGAATCTTTCTTCCATTTACATCTAAAATTAAGATCTAGTATAAATTAATTAATTCAAGGAAACCTAATACTAATTGTGATGGAAGAACAACTCACTTTTGTAGAACTTCAGCATAGACAACGCAGCTTTGACTCCTAAATTATTCACTTCATCATCTGAAATCACAAGGCCAATTTTTTTTCTCTTTTATACATTTAATTCAACTACAAGCATCAAAATAAACAGTACACACAATTACGAAATTCCAATCCACACACACACACATTGTTCTGACCGGAATCTTTTTCCAACTCATTAATAACAGAGAAGCACCTTCGACACTGCCATTTCTAGAAAAAGAAGAGACAAGCACAAATTAATAATAGTAAAAATTATTTTCACATTCACAGTTAAAGAAAGAGAAAAGTTGCAGTGTTCCGCTTCTAGAAAAAATATATATAGAATCAAATTACACTGTTGGAGGAGGAGAGAAAATATTGATGGCGATTAAATATTAGGGAGAATTTGGAGGGATTCGATTTGGAATTAGGGTTTGTGGGAGAAAAGGAATTATGGGAAAAATTACAGTTGAGTGAGAAAACTAGCGCCATTTGTCAAACCGTCTCGAAAAAAATTCTATCTTTTGTTCAATGCAACGTAATAAGTACGGGAAGATTACATGTTTGGTCACTCAACTTTCACTAATATCTTAATTAGTACACATAATTTTCTTCTGTTGCAATCTAGTCGCTCAACTTTAACTTTATTCCTATGTCTGGACGGATGAATTTCACGATAAGAACTCGAGAATTTACCTACAAAAAAAGGTGAGAACTCAATAATTTACATTTTAAGATTTTTTTTATTTAATTCTATACCAAACAAATTTAATTAAAGCATTTTGAAATATTTAAAAGATCCATTTTTATTAGGAGGAGCACTGCAAACCCCTCGTATGATTGATTGTGAGAATATTCGAGCAAGTCTTTTGAGCTTTCGAGCATTGATAATGCAATGACCCAACATCTGTATCGAAACTGTTAACTTACGTACTATCGTTATGGAAGAGTTTAAATACATCTTCCCCCTTACGAATTTCTATCGCGTTCCATCTTCCCCCTTACGAATTTCTATCTCGTTCTCAGGGTTTGAACCGATGAGCTTTTTCATAAGAGAGATTTTGAATCTTGGTACCCAAAAAATGAAAGGTCATGGGTTCGTATCCCATGGCATGTATTTTTTTGTAACATGCTGACCTCATAATTGATTGTTATAATATTCAAGCAAGTGTTTTGAGCTTTTGAGCATTGATAATGTAACAACCCAAAATTTGTGTCAAAACAGTTAAGTTACGTACTATCACTATGTGGGAGCCTAAGCCTATGTTATCTCTTGCGAATTTTTATCGCGTCTCATTTTACCTTTCATAGATTTTTAACGCGTTCTCGAAATTCATGACATTTCGTTAAAAAAGATTTAAGTTGAATTCTATTACAGAAAAATGAAAGGTCATTGGTTCGTATTATTGGCCGCACATTTTTTTTTTTTTGTAACGATGCGGCGTGTCCAAATCGTTAACTTACGTGTCACGGATTTCTGTTTCGTCCCCAAAGATTCGATTGAAACTTGGTATCTACTGGACAACTACTTTATTTATTATATTGTAACAATCTGAATACAAAAATGTCACCTCCTGTTAAAAGAGTCCCACATTTTCTTACCAAAACCTAAAGAAAAGTAATAATACGACCAGGAGAAGGAATTTGAAGGGATTGATATCATTGGGTTTCAATAAAAAATTGGAATGAACCAAGTACTAATCAAAATTCTACACAAAAATTCAAATGCTTTTCTCTACTGTAATGGAACTGAACAGATCAAAACCGACCTTTTTCTTTTTATCTTTCTTAAAAAATTGTAATTTATAAATGAATATGATATCATGAACTTGGATAATCTGAAAATGTAAGCCAAAATTGGACTACTTCCTATAAAATACGGCAAAGTTTCAGTTCAGGTCACATGCATGAAACTACTTCTATAAGCATTGAAGATTGTTACCGGCGAGAGACTGAAATTGGATAGGAAATGTAAATGGAATTGACGACAATGAAATATAAATAAGAAGATTTATTTGAAATACCATAATTCTAGGATGAAAATATTTTAATTTTTTGAATATTTATACAAAATTATAAGATATTGTCAAGTAGTAAATATAATATTGTTGTTTATTGAAACAGATAAAGAATTGGCAGTCAATCTGGAGGATTATACGCTGCATGAACAATCAAATACAAAGAAAAACAATATATATCTTAGAAAATTTGTAAAAATTACAGGATAAAAAAGTCACAACTTACAACAATTTCACTTTCTACTAGAGAGATTGTAAAAGTTAACGAGAGCACCATTTGTCTATTTCCTTTTTATAAAGTATATCTCTGTATAACCTCTACAACCCGAATTTCCACTGAAGTAACCTATTTAGCCTCCAAGCTTCAGAGAATAGCAGATTAATCAACACATCTCATTCGAAAGACTAAACATTCGTTTGTAATCGGGTAGTATGGTTCCACAGTCGAGAAAAACGAGTTTTATTTTCGGGTCGTTGCGTTTCGGCGCCCTTCATCATACTTCGTACGAAAGCGAAGTCCAGAACTAACGTTTCCTGTTGTGGGGCAAATCCAGCAAAGATAATTTGGACCTAGAATCTGTAAGAATTAAGAAATAAGACTTGGTTAGATTCATAAACGATTACTCTTCCATTATTCAAGAAACATGGGGGTACAACTACAAATGTGAGACAGAGGTAAACAAATATCTTACTGATGTCACGTTCTCATATGCACCCATATTATATGGATTTGGATAAAGATGGCGTCTTTTTACAAGAGGCATAGCTCTCACACCTTCATAGTACTGTCAATCGGGGAAAAAATCAAGATAATAAGAATTTGTTT
>CAIGRL010301896.1:0-10329 GCA_903798325.1 Fraxinus xanthoxyloides
TTTAAATTTAATGTAACTAATACTTAAAACAAATAATTTTTTTTATATTTACGCTATCATATAGCCAACTATACTATGGTACATGCATTGCACGTGCGCTTTACTAGTTTTCAAAGAACAGGAAGATGTAGAAGAGAGGGGGAAGATAAACCTTATTGAGAAACAATGCCTATAGTGGGTGTCGTTATAGTCTTAAGGGTTGCTGGTGAAACTGTAGTGTTATATGGTGGAGAAGTAGTGGTTCTTGACAATGTTTTCATGGTTGTTTCGCCTCTGTGGCTGTAATGTTGACTTGAAATTTCATTCCACCACTACAATGGCCAAGTACACCACAAATGAAGTAAAGCTTTCCATTATATACCCACTTGGATAGTTGAATACCGGAGATTCATTAACCCGCAATCATTATTGTATATTGAGTACATAGTAATGGTTCATTAACTCAAAGCCCTAATTATATAATTTGACTTAAGGTTATTTAAGTAAATAAGAAAAATGTGGCACACTTAATAAAATTTGTAGTGGTAATATGATTAACCTTGGAGCACTTAGTCTAGAATCAATGAAAGTTGTGCCCTACTATTTAATTTTAAATACACTTGGCCCTTGTTTGATACCCATTATTTGCGGGGTACATTTTTCTCTCTTTTTTAACATCATATTCTTCAATAAAATAATATCACATGCAAATTCAAAACTTTTCCTTATTTTTTAGTCACACATTTTTCATCACTCCACTATTTCAAGATACATCAATACAAATGAGGCTCAACGGGCTCCTAATCATGTCTGTAATAATTAAAATTCCAATTTATACAATTTGCACAACAATTACTTTATATTTACATAACACAATATAAACATAACAATTAATGCACTGTAATATGCTATTGCACCGAACAATTACCATTAACAATAAGCATTTTTAATAAAAGTAAAAACAAAAAATAAAAAATAATAACAATATCGATCGGCCAAGCATCACGCGACCACATGATATAGTAGCATATGCAGGTAAGGGGAAATTTACCCGCTTCAAGAATTTTGGTTTGTCGGCCATCCCTGATCTCTTGGACCTCGAGTTGTGTGTTAAGCAAGGTTAAATAAGGATGATGAATATATGAAACATGCAAAAATTTCAAGACTCTCATTTCCCCAAAAACAATTTTTGGTCAATTTTTTTTTAAGTCTTGTTTTTCTGAGACATAATTCAAGCTGGCTTTCCACCACCCCAAAACTTGTCAAAACACATTACAAACTGTATAGGGTGCGTGTATGCCATGAAATTGGTTCAAAAATCACTTTTGAACTTGAAAACACTTGTTGATCCAGAAAAGCTATGAAAATGGTCTTATTAGCTCAAAAAGCGTGATTTTCACACCGAATCAACTAAGTAACACTCCAACACCCCCAAACTCGTGCACAACACCTGTAAATCTAGCGTGGACCATTCACAAACTCTTTGTGACCTATAAGGATGATGAATGACCTAATATTATTAAAAATTATAAAAAACACAAAATTCCTAATTTAATGCATAAATCGGAATAACTAAAAGGGAAAAACAGTGGGTTGCTTTCCAACAAGCGCTTGTTTATAATTCATAACTCAACTTTATGGTGGTTGATTTACTCTAGTATCTGAAGATGAATGGTAGACTTTTCTTTCGAGAATTCAAAGCTCCATCCATTAAATTTAAACGCCCCATTGCCGTCATGAGTGATCTCTATAACCCTATATGAAAATATCTTGGTAATTGTGTATGGACTTAACCACCTTGACCTCAATTGTCTTAGAAAAAGCTTGAGTCTAGAGTTGTATAACAAGACCTTTTGGCCCACCTCAAAATTTCTTCTTGGAATATGCATGTTGTGCCGTTTTTGGGTACTCTCTTTGTAGATCTTTGCGTTCTCATAGGCTTTCAATCGAAATTCATCCATTTCATTCAACTGAAGTAATTTCTTTTCACCAGCTGCTTTCAAGTCAAAATTTAATCTTCTGACTACCTAGTAAGCACGGTCTTCTAATTCGACTGGCAAGTCGCACGCTATCCCAAAAACCAAGCAGTAAGGAGACATGTATATAGGTGTTTTGAACGTTTTTTAAGCCCACAACGCGTCGTTAGGCTTTTTATACCAATCCTTTCTCGAAAAACTCACTGTTACCTCAAGTATATGCTTTAGTTCCCGATTTGAGATTTCAACTTGCCTGCTGGTCTGAGGGTGATAATGAGTAGCTATACGGTACTGGATGCCATATTTAGCCAATAATGACTCAAATTTTTTATTGTAAAGTGTTTGTCCCCATCACCATAATACCTCTAGGTGTGAAAATGTACTTATTTAGAAACCCAATCACCACCTTAGCATAGTTGGTTGGCAATGCTACTGCTTTCACCCATTTGGAGACATCATCAACTGCAACTAGGATGTACTAATTTGAGAATGATTGAAGGAATAGCCCCATAAAGTCAATCCCCCACACGTCAAAAAGCTTTATTTCTAGAATGCTATAAATGTATCTCGTTCCTTCTAGAGTTTCCCATGCGCTAGTATGTGTCATACCTTTTCACGAACTTAAAAGCATTGCAAAAGAGTGATGACCAATAAAGCCCTGACTGTAAAACTTTAGCAGTTGTCTTTGATGCTCCAAAGTGTCCTGCATATGTAGATGAATGACATTGCTCCAGTATTTGAGAAGCATCACAAAAAAGTGAAGACCAAAAAAGCCTAGAATGTAAAACTTTAGCAGCTGTCTTTGATGCTCCAAAGTGTCCAGCATATGCAGATGAATGACATTACTCTAGTATTTGAGATACTTTACCCTCAGGAATACATCACTGAATAATTTGATCTGCCTCACGCCTGTAGAGAATGGGATCCTCCCAAAAATAAAATTTCAAGTCGACGAAGAATTTCTTTCTTTGATGACTTGAATAATCCGGTGTAATGATAGACTTGGCTAAATAGTTTATTATATACGCATACCAAGGCGCATCTTCCACACTAAGTATATTCTTATGTGGAAAAATCTCATTTATCTCTACTGACTCTTTCTGCTCGTGGGCTCAAGTTGAGATAAGTGATCGATTATCACATTTTCAATGCCCTTTTTGTCACTAATCTTTAAATCAAACTCTTACAAGAGTAATACCTAACGAATTAGTCTTGGTTTGGCGTCCTTCTTCATCATTAAGTATTTTAAAGCGGTATGATCGTTGTAGACTATGACCTTTGATCCAACAACATATGATCGAAATTTATCAAAGTCGTAGACCACAGTTAGAAGCTCTTTCTTAGTGGCGACAAGTTGATTTGTACGTCGTTCAAGGTCTTGCTTGCATAATAAATCATATGAAGTATTTTTTCTCATACTGTCCAATATGTCCCCATGACGTAATCACTTGCATCATATATTAATTTGAACGACAAACTCCAATCCAGTGCAATGATGACTGGGGCTTAGTTCAACTTCTCTTTTAAAGTGTTGAAAGCCAATAAACACTATGTAGAGAAGTCAAAAGTGACATCCTTAGCTAGTAAGTCTTATAGAGGCATCGTGATCTTTGAGAAATCCTTAATAAAGCGTCGATAAAACCCAATATGCCCAAGAAAATTGCTAACACGCTTAACTGATATAGGTGGTGGAAATTTCTCGATAACCTAAATTTTTGCTTTGTCCATCTCTATCCCGTTAGCTGAAATATGACGTCCCAACACAATGTCCTCATGTACCAAGAAGTGACATTTTTCCAGTTCAATACCAAATTTATCTCCATGCATTACCGTAGTACCAAGCTTAGATGCTCTAGATCTAAACACCGAGAAGTCATCAATGAAGATTTTTATGAATTTCTCCTCCATGTCAAAGAAGATCGCCATCATGCAATGCTGAAAGATAGTAGGAGCATTGCACAAATCGAATGACATCCTATGGTAAGCAAATGTACCATAGGGACAAGTAAATGTGGTCTTCTCTTGATCATCGGGTGCTACTAGGATTTGATTATATCCATAATATCTATCATGAAAATGGTAGTGTGAGTGCCCTACCAGTCTTCCCAACACCCGATCGATAAATGGAAGGGAAAAGTGATCCTTTCGAGTAACAGTATTGAGTTTACGATAATCAATGCAAACTCTCAAGCATGTAAGAGTTCTAGTGGAAATTAATTCATTGTTTTCATTCTGCACAATCGTAACAGCACCCATCTTTGGCACAACCTGAATTGGACTGACTCATGCATTGTCTGGTATTGGATAGATGATACCTGCATTTAGGAATTTCAATACCTCTACTCTAACTACCTGTTTCATATTTAGATTTAGCCTCCGTTGAATATCTACTCTTGGTCGAAAATTCTCCTCCATAAGAATCTTATGCATGCACAATGAAGGGTTGATCACTTTTATATCTGCAATAGACCATTCAATGGTTGTCATATTGTCTTTGAGTACCCGAAGTAGCCTCTCATCCTCCACCTCGTTGACTGAATTTGTAGTAATTACTAGGAGTATAGAGGACTCCTCTAAATAAGCATATCGGATATGGAGTGGTAGTTGCTTGAGTTCCAATTTAGGGGGTTGCTGAATGGTTGGTAATGGCTTTGTAGGACCTGTTCCCAACTCCTCATAATAGTGTTTATGCGAGGATGGTAGATTGGTCTCCAGAAACCTTGCACATTCCTCGATGTCATGAGAGTCAGTTTGAGTTGATTGAGAATGTATAATGCATGCCTCATATACATTAGCAAAGTTATGTAGCAAAAATGTGTCTTAGACCACCTTCTCAATCACATCTATCTGAAAGCAGCTGTCTAACTCGGTAGGAAATTTCATGGCTTTGAAGACAATGAAAGAAATCTGTTCTTCACCAAGTCTCAAAATCAATTGACCNTCCTCATAATAGTGTTTATGCGAGGATGGTAGATTGGTCTCCAGAAACCTTGCACATTCCTCGATGTCATGAGAGTCAGTTTGAGTTGATTGAGAATGTATAATGCATGCCTCATATACATTAGCAAAGTTATGTAGCAAAAATGTGTCTTAGACCACCTTCTCAATCACATCTATCTGAAAGCAGCTGTCTAACTCGGTAGGAAATTTCATGGCTTTGAAGACAATGAAAGAAATCTGTTCTTCACCAAGTCTCAAAATCAATTGACCTTTCCGAACATTAATAAGAGCTCAACTTGTAACTAAGAATAGTCGACCACTATGAGCGGAATATCCTTGTCCTCCTCCATGTCAAGAATGAGAAAATCAGCTAGGAAGATGAATTTTTCCACTTTAATCAATACATCTTCAATGATCCCTCTTGGATGAGTAAGGGATCGATCAACTAGATGAAGAGTTATCATAGTTTTCTGAAAATAGAAAGTGGCATTAAATTAATACTTGCACCTAAATGGCATAAATCTTTATCAAAATGACAGTCTCCAATGGTGCAAGGTACAGTAAAACTCCTTGGGTCTTTTTAACTTTGGAAGTCGCTTTTTTGGATTTTGACACTGCACTCCTCAGTCAACATCACAGTATCATGTTCCTCCAATTTACGTTTGTTGGATAGGATATTCTTTAAGAACTTGGTGTAGCTTGGCATTTGGATGAGTGCATAGGCGAATGGATGTTGATGTGGAGTTTCTTGAAGACCTCAAGAATTTTGTGTACTGTTGATCCAATTTTTGCCTTTTCAACCCCTGTGGAAATGGAAGGAGGCTCATAAGGATTGATAGGAGTGGTTGCCCTAACCCGTGGTATATTTGAACTCTCCTTACCAGATGCTTCTATTGTCTATTCAGTCTGTTCTACATGCTCCTTATCTGAAGAAGGTATTGTTTTCTTACTTGCAACCGACCTCCTTACATGTATTTTAGGTAATTTCTGCCCGCTTCTAGTTGTTATTGCTTGGCATGTTCCTTGGGGTTGATTTATGTATTGCTGGATAATGAACTTGGTGCTCTGTAAGTCATAGAGAGTGCCATCTGCCCCACTTGAGTCTTCAAGTTTTTAATATTAGCACTTTAATCTTGGAGAGTTGTTTTAGTCTTTCTCATTAATCGATTATTAGCTTCCATGTATTGATTTGTTTTTTCCATAAATTTTCTGAACATCTCTTCCAACTGAAACTTCTTCGCATGCTACTGAAATTGATCATGCAGTCTATTCTTATTAGCCCAAGAGAAATTTGAGTGCTTCCTCCAACTAGGGTTGTAAATATCTGAATGTGGATTATTTTGTTGATGTTGTCCCCATTGTTCAAAATCCACTTGTTCCATTCCTTGTGCCGAAAAGTGATAATCTGCTGTATTATGATCTGCCCCACACTTTTCACAACTTAGCTTCTTTGTTTATGCTGCATTTGGTTGTCTGTGATATGCTTTTCGCCTTACGAAATAATGAGTTTATTTTTGCAGATAAAGCTGAGAAAGCATCTACCTCGTATACACCTGGCGTTTTCTTTTGAACAACTCACTTAGATGCCCACATGGCTAAAGAAGTAGCCATCGTCTCGTATAGTCTCAAAGTATTGTCAATTGTCTTTGTGGATAAAGAACCGTTGGACGAAGAATCAGCCATGATTTTGAACGATGGAAGCAATCCCGCATAAAAATATTAGACTTGGAGTCCTTTTCTAATATCATGATGATGACAATTTCCTAAGCATGTTATTGAACCTGTTCCAAGCTTCTAATTCATTTTGATGGAAGATAGATATGTCATGCTTCAACTTTGCTATCTTGGGCGGTGGGAAGAATTTTTTGTAGAACTTTTGGGTTAGATCATTCCACGTGCTGATACTGGCGATGGGTTGAGAATCTGACCACTCAAGTGCTTTGTCACATAAAGTGTGTGGAAATAGCTGTAATCTAATAGTATTATCTGAAATATCCTGATATCGAAAATATTGACACATCTCCAAGAATCGAGAAACGTGTGTATGTGGATTTTGTTCAGCTCTGTCATAAAATTGATGTCCATTTTAGAATAGATGTATAACATTGGTTTTTAGAAAATTAGACTACCCACATAGATGGTAGACAATGCGGGATTGGCTCTGAATGATCTGTGGTGTCATGAAATCCCGAACAAGCATATTTCCCTTATCAACAACTTCCTCTTCATTAACCTGAACTAATGATTGTTTTGCTCATTAGCCATTTTTACTTGATGTTCTTGGCCTTTCTGTTGTGCTGCTCTTGCTTCCTTTTGCCAACGATGCAAGGTGCATTTGATTTCTGGGTTAGCTGGAGTCAGTTCACCATGAAGCGACTTTTGCATACAAGATCTAAAAGAAAAACTATAGTAGCACTCAAATAAGTAAAATGGAATGAAATAAATAACAAAAAAACGTTCGAATTAGTGTCGAGGTGAATAAAATCAAACTAAACTCATTCTCTAGGAACGACGCCAAATGTATTTCGAATTAAAGTCACCGCAAGTGTACGGTTTGTTAACAAGTAATAAAGTGGAATTGAGTTCAAGTATCGTCCCATGGAGATTGATTATTTCAATTTTAGTTATCCTGACATTAACTGAAACAAGGACAATGTGACGCGTTAGTGACAAAATTATAACTAAATTACTCTACTTATGCAATTACGAGTAAATTAACTAAGTTAAATACAATTTATTCTAAAGGCTGATTAATATGTTTAATAAATAACAAATGTACTAGGATCTCGAATTCCGATGCATTAATCAGTTTTAACACGGGTTTTACATGTTTACAACACGATTGAATTTTGACGAATTAATGTTCCGATTTTATTTAACAATATCTCTCGAGTATGTCAAACCTACTTTTATATATAACTCAACTAAATTTCTATGATAGATGTGAACATATAAAAGTGCATGAACTTTAATGAACAACTTATCCCCTATCAGACCCTATGACAATTTATATATGTCAAACATTTTTCCTTCGTTCAAATGCATAAAATAAGCCACCAAATTCACACAACTACCATGCACGATAATTGTAGAGAAAATATATTCATATAAATCATTAATACTCAAAACCATGTTTTTAGTGTCAAACACATAAAACTGAAGATTAAAACTCATATTACATGGTTCGTCGTTCTCCTAACACAAAGAAAAATAGCTTAAGATGTTATGAATAAGAAAATAAAAGATATATTGAAGAATCGACATTAGTCAAATAATGATTGAATTGAATCTTCGAGTCTTGGAATCGATCTTTGTGTTCTTGCCTCCTCCTATGCTCCCAAAAGTTATTAGAATGTATTGAATGCATTTTGGATGGCCCTAGGATTTTAAAAAAAGCCCAAAAATTTGTTTCCATAAGAGTTCTATTCAAATAAAGAAACTAGAATTTTTCCTTTGACATTGTACCATACAACCAAATAGTTAAACCTCATGCGACCACATAGCTACATCAAACTCCTCCTTGAAATTCTCTGAAGCACTGCATGCGACCGCATGTAAGAAGAACTCTGTTGTAACGTAGTTCAAGTAACTTTCATTCTTTGCTTTTTGGTCCCCCAAACTCCGTTTTCTTGTTTCGTAATCTCTTTTTCTCATTTCTTCTTCTTCCAATACTTTATTCTCGCTCTATATAGGTGTTTGACTCTTTCACATCTTTGTTTCTTCTTCCGGTCATCTTTTGGCAATTTGCACTTTGTTTCCTGAACTTTGGTTTTATTTCATTATTCGTGCTTGAATCAATGAATCGTGATCTTGTGCTATTATTGTAGCTGGCTTTTGCATCCTATAGTAAAAACTACTAATCACACAATGTAACTCTCTCCAAATCATAAAATTTTAACAGCTTGGTATCGTAAAAGACAATATTCCCTTTCACTCTTCCTTTTCCTTTCTATCAAGTAGATAATTGCTTATTAATATTTTACTTTTGCAATGCCGTGAAATAAATAATCTCAAAAGGTGGTCTAAACTTCTTCAACTGTTGTTCAATTAATTAAAATCAAACATTTGAACCTCTTCAACATTCTTTGCATGGTTAACTTCCTTCAAAATCATTGCCAAAGTGTGATAATCAACATTGGAATTCTGAATTTCTGCATTTTAATTTCAATTTTATTTTTCTTATACAAGACTACATTAAAAACATGACAAGGTCTTGTATCTCCATTTCTCTCAATCCAATTCATTAAGCCCATGTTTGAAAATTCATTCTTTTTTAACCACACATTTTTCAAAAAAACACTATTTCAACCATTAAAATTTCAAATAATGGTGGCCAAACGTCTACATTGACAAATTCCATCAACATCTGAAATGCAGGTTCCAGTTTAGCTAGGGAGGATGAAAATAACTTGCTCAGCTTTAACTTCTAACCTCTATAGCTGAAGGACACAAGCAATTGTGAAGCGACTCGTGGCTAGCAACATGTGATAGCCAAGGTAAACAATTGGAACTTGAAGCATTGTGCCTTGAAGCATGAATGTTGGAGCACGCGGTCAAGGATGTCGACCCAAAGGCAAATAAATGAATCCCGTAGCATATTGAATTCTATGTATGATGGGTGAACAAGAATGCGTAACAATTTAACAACTTGAAGTATAACTCCGTTGTTTATATAAAAAGATGAGTTGTATTTGCCATGAAGGGCTAGAGTAGATTGGCCAGCATTGAGTGATAGATGCAAAGAATAATAACTGAAACTGAATTTAGTGTTTTATATATACTAAATTCAAAATCAGATAAAACCTGGTCTAACTTTACAACTTTAAATTACAACATAGAGATAACTATTCAGGCCAGCCCTTGATCATGCCCAAAGAATAACGCGGTATTTGTAGCACAGCTTTGGGATGTCAATTCCACATGGAGATGGAAAATTGGTCAAATGATCAAAAGGTGAATGTTCTCTTGGAATGTGTAATAGAATTTATTTCTTTAGTGAAGTTTAAATCAAAGTTTGAAATAACGAAATTAAAATCAATGTTTGGAGTAGTGAATTGCTAGGATTCCCTCAATGGGATTGGGTCACTCAACATCTATTATTCATTCTTTTTACTTAATTAGAGATTTTCATCCCAAACTCTCTAGTCAGAAGATATATCGTTGGAAATCAATCTATTTCAATTTTAATCCTAGAATCTAGATTTGTTAAAGCACATTCCCATGTTTTTCAATTGAATAAGATTAAGAAACGACCATTTATATCAAGCATAAGGCAGTAATTAATCACACCAATAGTATAAGTTTGAGATTAAAATTCAACAAGTACTTCAATTATTTAATAGAAAGAGCGTGACTAGATCTATGAAGAATTTAGTAAAAGTTAAATCAATTTCAAACAAATTCATATAGGAAAGTCTAAATCCTAGAATTATTC
>CAIGRL010301915.1:0-12064 GCA_903798325.1 Fraxinus xanthoxyloides
TTCGAAATGAATGATCTAAAGCCGGTGAACATTTCGATGAGTACTTCCATAATACTTGACAAAGATGATCAAGGCATTTCTGTTGACATCACTAAATATTGAGGTACGATCGATCCCTTCTTTATTTAATCTCAAGTAGGCCCGATAATATGTTTAGTGTATGTTTATGTGCTCGATTTCATTCAAATCCTAAGGAATCCTAAAAAGAATCTTTAGATACCTTAGTGAGACTCAAAACTTAGGACTTTGGTATCCAAAACAAAACCCCCACTTTGGTTTACTTAGTTAATCGGATGCCGATTGGGCCGGATGTCAAGTTGATCGAAAAAGCACTAGCGACATTTGTCACTTTCTAGGCTTCGCCCTAGTTTCGTGGTTTAGTAAGAAACAAACTCCGTAACCTTGTCTACAGTCGAGGCCAAATATATCTTAGCTACGAGTTGTTGTGTTCAAGTGCTATGGATGAAACAAATCCTTAGTGACTTTTATCTATCTTACGATCATATTCCTATCATGTGTGATAACTATAGTGGCATAAACTTATCCAAAAATCCCGTTTTCCATTCTCGAAGCAAGTACATTTAGATAAGACATCACTTTCTTAGAGTTCATGTTCAAAACGGCGATATCTTACTTGAATTTGTTGACACCGAAAACCAATTGGCTGATATTTTCACCAAACCTCTTACGCTTGATCGCTTCTCGTCCATTAGACGAAGTTTGGGTCCTATCGAGTTAAATGACATTCTAAATTAAACCTCCTCTAAATTTCCTTTTATTGTATATTATTACTTTCTATTATTATTTTAAAAAAAATTACCGGACGTCCAGTATCTCGCATCCGGTAGGACATAACCTTTTTTATTTTTTTTGCAAATTTCTAGCGGACGTTCGGTATACAAAACTTTCAGTTTTTAAATCGCGATTCATCATTTTTCTTCTCCATTTTTTCTCCACCATCACTCACCTCTCAACAAAACTTCAAAATCAATTTCAAATTCCTCGAGTCTCCTCTCTAAAAGTTGGTTTTCATCAAACAATAGCACTCTAAGATCTACATTTTTTGGACTTCCATCGATTTTCACTCAAAAATCGAGCCCTAGAATCCCTCTCAACATTCCACTTCGATTTTGCTCACAATCAAACCTCTTATTGCAAAACCCACTACTTTGTCTACCTTTCAAGCAATCTATAACATCAGTACCAACGTTTGCTCTCCAAAAATATCTAATTCCTCTCCTTTAAGCCCTAAAATCTGAAAAAACTCCCAATTTTTCTTGAAAAAATGTCAACATCTTGAGGCTGAGGAAAGAGACTCAAGCAAACCGTTCGTTGATCTCCGTCTCCATCCTCCGACGAAGAAATGGGCATCCAAATCGAGATGTCGACGAACCCTTTGAGAAGTCACCCGTCCTATTATGTAAAAACGTCGATGCACCCACATTTAGGGTAGAGAAATTCTTCATGAGCATGGGTTGAGTATCAGTTTTCACTTTAGAAGAAAATGCAAATCCACGCTTAATGAAAGAATTTTATAAAAACATGACTTTTTCTACTCGTCAAGGCGATATTACTTGTTTAATTAAAAATGTCTATATCACTGTTTCAAAACCTCTCATTCTCTTCTCGAACTTGAACATTGTGATATTCAAAAATTTGTGCATAAAATCCACCCTCAAGTAGATGGTTATAACCCGATCGATGCTTGCCATCGTGTAACGGGTAAAAACTTTGAAAACAATACAAAAATCTCTACCAACCAACTTACTCTTCCATGGAAAGTTTTACAAAATATTATTTCAAATGTCACCCTACCTAGGAAGGGGCATCAGGACGAGGTAAACAATTTTGATCTTTTTCTTCTCGTTTCTTTTCTTGTTGGTCGACGAGTTGAATTTTCGACCATTGTATTAGGTCTTATGCAACTCATACATTCATCATGAATAGCTAAGACACTTCCCTATAGCATGCTTTTAATTAAAACCTTTAAACACTTAGATATTACTTTTTATGACGAAGCATTCATTAAACCCCATCCCACCGACACCATTAATTCCACCATACTTAAACGCTTGAAAATCATTAATAAAAATGGGTAATGGGTGTCTGAGGCGAAAGGGCTCGACTCGACTTCAGGGCCTTCTACACTAACTTTTGAAGAGGAAGAGGACGACGAGGACATACCTCATGACACGGGTACCTCGCACGCTACCCCCAGTTGAGTGCTCCGCATCCCCGACTGAAGACTTTTCGAGGACCAATTTTTACTCCTGAGTGGGCGGATTGATTCTCTCACTACGACCGTCGATGGGATGAGAGATGAACTTCATCACATACGGGCACAACAGGATATGATCCTTGCATGACAGGTTACTATGCAGGATCAGATGACCATCTTCTTTGTCGACACGCTTGCTCGATTTTCACATCCACCTCTTACTCCGGCACCATAGTTTTCTTTTTTGCCTTAGAATTGCAATCAATAGTTGGACTATGGTTAACTCATTTGATTCTATATTTAACTATGCTTAAATACTGCAATGATCATGCAATGTTTATTAATCATTGTTGCTCTCTAAATCTCTATGATTGCTTAGTTTTACTCGATTGCATAATTTTTACTTATGTTAAAAGGGGGAAAAGATGAGGATAAGATTTGCACAATTATGTTGAAACAGGGCTAATTCGAGTGAAATAGATAGATGGAATATATGTGTGCAAATTTTATCCCTTATCAATTTGTTTAATTTGTACATTGCAAATCATTGTGTTTTTCATAATCAATAAGGGAGAAATAGTTGACATCTCATTTTGATTATCACAAACAAATTATGTTTATTTCTAACAAATTGAGTTCGAGTGTCTATAGTGATAATTGCACAAGAATAAAATTGATGACACGAAGTTTGAGGTCAAGTAATTTGCATACGACGATTGACGTGAAAACAAAAACGATCAATCGAGACTATGAAGAATAATATTGACAACCCAACAAAAAGATGTCTCAACGTGAAGCGAGACAAAAGTCGAAGTATGATCAATTAATGCACGCCAAGATGTTCAAAACCAAGTACTTAAACTTTTCGCAATCATATGTAAAGGTAAAACATTTCAATACTTGGTAATAAATCGTAAAGAGCTCAAAGTTTTTGATTTTACGATCGAAAAATCACGACAAAAATGTTTTACTCAAACACGTATTTTTAAAATATAAAAAATATTTTGAATTTTTTTTAAATGTCCATCGAATACCTACACTTGATAAAAATAAAAAAAGAAGACATTCCGAGCCAAAAAGGGTGTACCAGACGTCCGATATGGCTTTTTGACTCCAACGGTAAAAAAATTTAATCATTCTGATTTTCTGACAAAAATGGCTAATTGATCGTCCGGTATATGCCGGACGTTCGGTACGACAAGGTTTTTGATCGTTTGAGTACTATAAATACCTCACTCATTCTTCTTTTGCAACAACTTTTCTTGAGCATTAAAGTGAGACTTTTAGTAATCACAACCATTTTATTCTCTATCCTTAGAAGATCAAAAGTATTAAATTATGAAAAAACTTTTGAGTGATTAATTTTGTGAAAATCCTTAATTTTTCAAAAAGTTTTTTAACCCAACACATTGGGCTATATTCATTGTTATCTATTGAAGTGTTTTCCTTTTCTCTTATTGTTCTCAACTTTGAATCTATTGTTCGATAAGTAGATAGATTTCTCTTGTAAATTCACTTGTGGGTCGTGTTGAGGTTCCAAAAAGCTCAACATTGTAAAATGATTGATGCTCCTTGATTGTAATTCACTGGAAGCTTTGTAAATGGTTGGATTACACCATAAGTCAGTCAACATAGTGAAAAAGGCATTGCTCGTGTCGGAGAGCTTGGTAACGGGGGACGTAAATCATTGCGTTAGATCAAACCTCCATATTATATCATTTGCACTCTCTAACTCTTTTACTTAACGTTTTTAATTTGTGCAAGTTTATGTCATTTCATTTACGTGCTTACTTGTGTTTAGATTATTTCTCCATCATTTGTGCGTTCATTAGATTAAAATCTTGTGTAATTAACAAAAAAGATTTAATAACCAATACACCTCCTCTTGGTTAGTTAATCTTGGGCTTTCACATTTCAATTGGTATCCCTCCACAACTCCAAGCACCACCATGTAATTAAAGGTAAAACGACCCTAGGTAAGGATTCAATTGCTTCAATTCATCAACAAATGAAACAATTTGGATCGACATAACGAATTGTTCGTCCGCACGAAGGGAAAGTTCTTCCATCCATTCGTGGCTCAATTGTGTCCCAATATACGAATCAACTTGGGAAAACTCAAATTCAGGTTCAAACAACATTCAGTAATTGTTCAATTGTAGAAATTACATCCCTCATTTGCCAAATTTTGGAGTCAAATGTCGTTCCTCACATACCACGAAGAGGAGAGAAAAAGTTCGAGCCAATTGTTTTTGTAGTCAAAATAAAGAGGTGAAATTTCAATGGTTTTGATGGTGGTCGTAGCGATGGTGGCGACGGAGGGGGAAGGCGGAGGAGCCGAGGGAAGGTTTTTTTGTTATTTTTAATATTTTCATAAATTTTGGACTCATTTGCATTTTTTGAAAAGTTTAGGAGTAAGTTGCAATTTATTATTTATTTTTCTTTTCTTTTCTTTTTTGTTTTATTTATATAGGATGATATATTAGTCATTTTACATTAAAAATATGTGAAAATAACGTTTTCCGCAATGAAACGTTGAAATATGGGTGAAATGCAAAAATTTGAAACGTATGGACATTTTCACACTACATGCCTCTTAGACTTTGTTTATTCAAATTAACTTTTTCTCGAGCCTAATATACATGATCAATTAGTAGCTATCCAACGAACCCCATATTAATATACTTTTCATCGCTTTAACAATATCTAAATATTTAATCCAAAATTTGAAGTTAATACATAAATCACTTTAGTCTCCCATTTTTTTTATATACAAAACATAGCACTCTCGTCTCCCAATTTTTTTCTTTGCAAACCCTAGTTTAATCAACGACTTAACAATCGAGAACACATTTGGCGATTAACACTTTGCTGTAAACATTATTGTGAATTCAAACAATACTACCAGCTATCAAAATACATTTTAAGTTTGATCAAATTTCTATCATACGCAAAGTTCTGCAATGGGTACATTTTAAACTACAGCCCAATAAATTCTATCAAATTTCTGCAATTTCTAATAAACTACATTTTAAAATAAATGATCATAAGTTAAACACTATGTTAACAATTACTATGTTGGAGGAAAGAAATTCATACCAATTTTTAATTTGAACACCCAAAATCAAAATAAAAATCAAAATCACATAAGAAATTAACAAAAGATTAAAGCGTTTGAAAATAAAAATAATATATACCCAAATATTCACACGAAAAATGACCGTTTTATTTGACAAAAATTAAGGTGTAAGATTTTATCTAATAAAAACTAATATCAACTTACCGGTTGAAAAGAGGAGATGAACACTGAATTGATTTCTAAACCACTAATCGCACAACAAACAAGAAATTATTCTGCATTTTCCTTTATCCAAATTCTGGAGGGAGCCTGAAAGTTCGCGTATCTCTGGCAAGAGAGGAGAAGAAGATGTGAATAGAGGATTCGTGAATTGTAAAGAGATCTAAATGTATCCATATTTTGATTTTTATTTCGATTTAATTGGTGGGTCAATAATTAATTTTGATTTGATTTTAGTTTCATTCGTGGAATATGCTAATTGATTTCCATATTAACTTAATTGTAAACGAAGCAAGTGCTTAGCATAAGCTAACTGTGGCGCACAGAAGATCAAATTTATATAGCATGGAGAATAAAATCAATTTTTTTGACAGATTATAATAAAAATTAATGAAATGCGTGATTAATTTTACCATGTTATGAAGTGGAATATTTGGTTTCCAAAAATAATGATAAAAGTTACATTTTTTCTAATTTTAAGATAGCTCAATTTAGCCCTTGAGTGTCATTCTCTAAAATATATTTTTCCTCAAAACTCTTTTTCAAATACAATTTTTTTAATAAAATAATTTTATACGTAAATCCAAAAATTTCTTACTCTTTAAATCGCACATTCCTTAAAAAAATTACTATTATTGTTCATGAAAATATCTTTCGAATTAAAATACTGAAAGTGTACGACTCGTTAATAAGTAATAAAGTGGATATAAATCCAAGTATTCGTCCTACATAGATTGATTTAGTTCAATTTTAATTATCGCACCTTAATCCAAATACGAATAATATGACGTGTTTGTTTGTGACAAAATCATGACTAAAACAATCTATTTATGCAATTATGAGCAAATTAATTAAAATATGAACACTTACAGATTAACATAGAGAATAGCGGTATTTTTTTTTTTATCCCATATCGGATCTTGTGACGATTTACATTAGTCGAAGTTAATTTCCTTCTTTTAAATACATAAAATAAGCCACAAAATTCATACAATTACCGTGCATATTAATTGTTGAGAAAAAGATAATCATATAAGTCATTCAAAATCCCAAAAAACGTGTTTTCAATGTCAAATATGTAAAACCAAATATTAAAAATTCATATTATAATGTTCATCGTTCTCCTAACACAAATAAATATAGTTTTATGAAGAAGAAAATAAAAGAATATTGAAGAACCAACATCGTCCAAATAAATCTTGAATCGAATATTTGAGTTTTGGAATCGATCTTCATGTTTCTTGCCTCATTTTATGCTCTAAAATATGTTCGAATGCTTCTCCCCTTCATTATGGANGCACAAAATAAGTCACCAAATTCATACAATTACCATGCACAACAATTGTGGAGAAAAGATAATCGTGTAAATCATTCGAAATTCAAAAACGTGTTTTCAATGTCAAATATGTAAAACCAAATATTAAAAATTCATATTATAATGTTCATCGTTCTCCTAACACAAATAAATATAGTTTTATGAAGAAGAAAATAAAAGAATATTGAAGAACCAACATCGTCCAAATAAATCTTGAATCGAATATTTGAGTTTTGGAATCGATCTTCATGTTTCTTGCCTCATTTTATGCTCTAAAATATGTTCGAATGCTTCTCCCCTTCATTATGGACGACCCTAGATCTTAAAATACGTTTACAACATTGTTTCCATAATAGTTTTATTCAAGTAAGGAAACCATAATTTTCCCTTCGAAAATGTACTATGCTGCTATAGCATAGTTCAATGAAATTCAGCTCTGGAAGACCATGCATCACACCATGCGACCGCATGGCTAAAAGAACTATGTTATTATATAGTCCAATTAGAATTTCGTTTTGGTCTTCGAACTCAGTTTTTTCGTTTCTTGATCTTTTTTCTCACTTCTTCTTCTAGTACTTCATGTCTTCATTAAATTGGTCTTTGACTTTTTTACATCTTCGTTTCTTCTTCTGGGTCATCTTTCGACTATTTGTACATTGATCCTTGAACTTTGATTTTCTTCCATTATAATAATTTTTTCGCTTGTTTCTCCTAAATTCCACAATGTCCATTAATATTATCCTACAAAACATAATTTATATAGAATTAAACTTGCCAACAATTATTCGTGTTTTATGGCCTAAATAAGTGTGTCAAATGCACTTATCAATTATCAAACTCATTTGGGGCTCAAGCATTAGTGATGATTTTTACTTTTTAGTCCTATAGCTTAGTGTGCATTTGATTGAGATCATGAAACTTATATTAAAAATAAATAAATTATAGGCAATTGAATTGTCTAGAACTTTTTTTTATGAAAATTATTAATTAATTGTGTTTAATTGATTTAGTTTTCAACCAAGAAAATATTATACTTATCTATTTTTTATTGGTGGGTAAATGAGATAAATGGGATATATGAGAGAGAAAAAGAGAGAGTGAATTACTTGGAAAATAAAGGAAAATGTTTTCCTTTTTTTTAAGGAAAATATGGTCACATGAACAAATGCAGAAAACTATTTTTTGTGAAAAGTTGTCAATCAAACAACACAAAAGTAAGAAATCATGTGAAAAAAAAACATTTTCCATGGAAAATATTGACAATCAAACGCACCATTAGTGTAAATTAAGTTTAAGAAATTATGACATTCAAATTTTTTTAAATATTACTTTTATAATAAACACATAAAAATATTAAAAATCTAGTACGATAGCAATATAAATTACGATAGCAATATAATTTATTCAAATGATTATATAATCCAGCAAAAACATGTCTAAGTTCAATTCTTTTTTCCTTATCCTTAAATAAAAAATATACAGTTTCGATTTTCTTATTATGCCAAGTTTGAAATCAATTTTTTTTTTTTTTTATCATTTTCAGCACATTCTCAACACAAAAATATTTTCATATTTTTTGAACTTTTAATTGTTGTAAATTATATTAGTGAATGACCGTTATATTCTTGTAGCCCTAGTTATTATGACTATTGTATCCCTAATTAGTCCTATAAATATGAGACTTTAGTTGTCAATAAAACATATACAAGTTTATTGACTTTTCTACTTTTTTTTCTGGAACAAGCACAACTTTACAATTATTAACATTATTGTTAGAAAACGTACTATTGAAAGAAAACTTACTCTTGAAAAATTAATGTTCTAAATATAGTTTATCGTTGCTCCTGAAATAACATCACATTATTAATATCTTAAAAGAATATTATTTGCTTATGAAGAGCATGGCATTAAGATTTAAAATTTCATAAAAATATTGACATATTACTCTTGAAGAAGCAATAGTAAAATTACTTTTCAAAAAAATGATGATGATAATAATATTTTATCATGCTCTCGAAATAGTTCATATCTCGAAATATATTGCATGTTCGAGAAGAGCATGACATTATAATTTCAAATTCAAAAAAAATATTGACTTATTGCTCCAAAAGAAACAAACTTTTATATTAAATTAATATGCAAGAACAATAATCAATTGTTGTTTTGAAACGAAAAACAATTCTAATATTAAAATATTCCAAAAGAATATTGCTAAATCGTTTGAATCAATTTATACAAGTCAATCTAAAAGAATATTATTTTTTATTATTGTTGAAGAAGAAAATATAACACAAATCAATTATGATCTTTTTTTAAAGAATATCAAACGATAATTTGATTTGATATTTTATGAAATATCGAGAAGAGTCAATATTAAGTGATATAGATGAGACAAATTTTATGTTAGTATTTTGTTCTTCACTAAGTATAAAAGAAATTCTTAAAGTTTCTAAAATCAATGTGTTAATTAGTATAATTGAATTATATCTTATAATGAACTAGAATTCAATTTGATTTTATTATTTAGCATTGTCGACCAGACCATCCTGGATCAATAATGACACGAAAAATTATGAATAACTTGAGTACTCAATGAAGAACCAGAAGATTCTTCAATCCAAAAAATTCACATATAATGCTTGTTCTTTGTATCACAAATTGATTAGTAACCATCGAGAACTAATGTTACGAATAAATCCTTGTAATTTTGAAAATTAATTAGGATATAAGGTCCCATCATCCTCCATGTTGATCATCTAAATATTATTTGTATCTAATAGATTTAATACATCTACTAGATCCTTGCTCAAATTTTAAATTATGAACATAATTTTTAGATTATATAATTAAAATGATGTGGTTTGTTAATGTTAGTGAGCCAAAATCTCAACATTTTAATAGTGTTAGTTGGAACATCGACAAATGGTTTAATTAAGTATTTCTCATTTCTGTTTAAAGAATGTTATTACGCATCATGTTAATATTATAGTTTTCCCTATTGTAATGGTTTATGCTCAGAGCCTAATTTCTTCATCTAATTATTTCGATAATGAAATATATGTAATATTGATCCACCACAATACATTGAGATGGAAAATAAAGAATGTCGAGAATAAATGCGTAAGTTGAACCCTTATAAAATATTATCTGTTAATATGTCAAGCCTTAACATATAATATTTTATAACGCAATTTGCTAATTTTCAATCTGAATAAATAATTCTTTCAATATTAGAGGAATAAATTAAGAAGTTAGAAATAATGTACAAATATATCATTATATTATCTAAATGTTCACGAAGGATAATTCAAACTTGAAGTTCGAAAGATAATTCATTTAACTGTATTTACTGACCAATATCTCACATATTTCCTTTAAATGCTCCAACTCAAATTAACGTTCTGGAGGACACTTAGCCCTTGGTTGTTATGGGTCTACAACTTTTCAAACACACATTTCATCAATTTTTTTTTCAAAATTTACTAAAAATATGATTTTAATCTACAACAAATAGGGCTTAGTTAATATTATATTTGATAGTTTTATAGCATGTCTAAAGCATAATGACATTCGATTCTAATACAAAAATTTATAAAAGAAAATGGAATGGGGCATATACTATTTGTAAGTATTTAGACCTAAAAAATTGTAAAATCTAAGAAGAGATTTTTAGGGTATTGATATGTTGAAAATTGAGGTATCACTATAAATAATGTTGTTGTGAAAAGGAAATAAAATCACAAAAAAAAAAAAAAAATTGGTTAAATTAGTTAATTTTCGAGAAATTGTGCAAATCCATGTACATGTTCATCATAAATTAGTTAATTTTCGATATTAAATTAATTTAAGTTACCTCCTAATATTGAGAGGTCCTTCACCGGAGATCCAAATCCACCCAAAATGCAAGTAGATACACATTTATTGGTACACTTCTCAACTTTCTTAGATTTCGACTGTTGGATCCTCACCTTTTTCTTGCAATCCTTCTGTTCAGGAGTACATACACTCGATTATGTTTGTGGTATATTCGACATAGTCTCCTCCGGTTGTTGCCGCCCCTCAATTGCACCCGCCTCAACCACCACAGGAAACACGATTGCGGTCGCGACCGTCTGTTGCAGCTACACTTATCCGATGACCATTGGTGATGCGCACGGAGATAGAATTGTATCTGTTTCAACATAGTATCGAGCATCTTTTGAGTGAGAGAACAGAGACTAGAGACTTGAGAGATGGGGGGATTGAGCGAGAGAGAGACGACGACTTTAGGGTTTTGTTTTTAAAAGCATTTTTTTTTTAATTTTGGGTTTTGGGTCGGGTCGGTTTGGATCGGGTTTGGGTTGTTAACCTATAACCGGACCCGATTAGCCAACCCAAAACCCGAAACTAGCCCAAAAAAGGAAAAACCCCACCCAAACTGGTCGGTTTGGGTCAGGTCAGTCGGTTTAGACTGGTTGGTTTGGATTTTGCCCACTCCAGTGTGATGTATATTGATAGGCAACATATTTTTTTCCTTTTCTGGTGTAATTATTCTTGAAAAAAATCATTATTCCATTTTGCATATTAATAAATATTTTCTGACGATATTGGTGAATTTTATGTGTTATTTTTGCTCTTTATGTTTGTATTTTGTGAAGATATATATATATAATTTGATTACATGACTGTGCATGTTTTCAAATTCTAAGGTACCGCGTTTGGCATCAAGGAAAGAAGTCTTAGAAATTGAATCATAATTTTTTAAGAATCAATTCAAATTTTAAGATCCTATTCCCATGCTTTCAAACACAACCTTAGCTTAATTAGTTTTCTGTTCTGTTCATATATGTTTTCAGGTTTTTCACAAAGGCACCAGTTCCATCACAAAACAATCAATTTTATGCAACAATTAGGTTCCATAACGGCATAAAGACTAGATTAGAGAACCTTTGTACAATTAGGTTTTCAATGGTAGGTGTATTTTATACACTTATTTAGGGTCCTAAAATATCGATATTTGGTAGTTCTTTTGATAAAATTATCCTAAATTGTTGCATTTTATGTTATATAGGTAAAACTTAATGGTTGAACGAGAAATCAAAAGAAAGAAGCGAAAAATGGTGAAAATGGCAAAATCCAAAGTTTGATGACCAAATTGAATATATTCAACGGTTGATTCGGACCAAAAGATGACACTTGAAAGATTTTTATGAGACAATTGGACGGAATTAGAACTAAAAAAGGAATGGAATAT
>CAIGRL010301921.1:0-10893 GCA_903798325.1 Fraxinus xanthoxyloides
TGCTCACAATCTATTGTAATTCCTCAGTTTATATCTTGTTTCAACTGTTTTAGCTATAAAGGTGCATCTGGCCTTTGAATATATATTTAAGCTCCTTCCACTCTCCCAGTCGTGGCTTTCTCGACAAATTCCAAGCCTGAAATATTATTCCATTACCGTCGTCTTTTAAATTTGTTATGCCCTTCCATGTATATCTAATCCTGATTCGACTTTCCTGTCTTATTGTATCATTCTAAACCTTTGGGTGGCTTTTACGCTATATAAATTTTGCTCAGGAAACAAATGAGAGTCTCGAGGATGCAAGCAATGAGTTGATTCTCACTGATGAAGATATAGTGCGATTCCAGATAGGGGAGGTATTTGCTCACGTCCCAAAAGATGAAGTCGAGAACAGGATCGAGCAGATGAAAGAGGTTACTGAGAAGAACTTGGAGAAATTGACTGAAGAGAAGGAATCCATTGTTGGTCAGATGGCTGAATTGAAGAAGATTTTGTATGGCAAGTTCAAGGATTCCATCAATCTTGAGGAGGATTAGTAATATGTTATTGGTCTACTTCAATCATCTTTCGAACTATAATTGGCTTTCTTGGATATTAAATTTTATGGTATTAATCTTTCATTAAACCAAGCCAAACATGTCCTTACGATTTGAGTCAAATCTGAATTTTGTAACCTGACCACGTGAAAAATATGCTTATTAATTATTGTAGTATATGTTCGTATTGTGTAAAATAATCAATAAATAACTCCACGCAACCTACCACCAAAGCCTTGGTTATTTTATGATAAAGGTGCTTTTGAAGCCCTAATCTTTCAAAGAACATAAATAAATTTCTAACCTTTCAAATCTTGTTAACGTTACACATTCAACTATCGTCGTTTCTTTTACCGTATTTTTCATTTTTTTTATGGCAATGGAAATATGTTCGAATTAAATCTGTCAAGAAAGATATTAAAATCACGTCTTACTTTTTAGAGGACAAACGAGCACATGCTTAATTTAATATAAGATAAATAAAAGGAAGAGAAGAAAAGTGAAGCGAAAAGATTTTATTTAAAATTCAAACTCTGTGTGCTTTTTGACATCATGAAATCGAGATCAAAAGAACCTATTTATAGTTTTTTGTAAAGGTTAAGGATCTCTTTAGCAATTTTTCCTCATTTAATAACGTCACTTGTAGTGGATATGCTCAACTCCAATTTCCAACAGATTAAACACACAGTACACGTGCAAGAATAGAATCTCTTTCTAAAGAATAGCTAGGCTCAAGATTGCAAATTTTTCCTTCAATAATTCTGAAAATGGCGACCATCCCATCTGCCGCACTCAATCTTGCACCATCTGCGAGATTTACACCATTTATGGGCACTTCTCTTCTGGGTTCTTCCAGTTCAGTATTCTTCAATAACAATATCAATGGCCGTGCCAATCTGGTCCTAGTTCTTGGTGGATCGAGAAGAATTAGCAGGAACCAGAAAAAGGGGATGTCGTGTAACTGCTTGTTCGGGCTTGGGGTGCCGGAGCTGGTGGTCATTGCTGGAGTGGCTGCCCTTGTTTTCGGGCCCAAGCAGATTCCGGAAGTCGGCCGCAGTATTGGCAAGACTGTCAAGAGCTTCCAACAGGTCTTCTTTTTTCGTTTTTTCCCTTTTTGAGAACGTTGTTGTGAACATTTTTCATTTTCTGAAGGCATGAATTTATATGCTTTAAAATTTTGGTGAAAAGTGACTTGACATTGAAGAAGATGAAAAATTGGGTTTTGAACATGGAAGTTTTTTTTATTTTTATTTTTACTCCAAAATCTGTCCGAACAGATTAAGGCCAGCTCCCCGTCGACCTATGCATCCTCGCACGCTAGAACACATTGTTAGGTTTCCAGTCAATAGGACCGCAAAATTCTGTCAATGAATGTAATCTTCTCCTGGAAATATAATTGCGAAAATGTTGAGTTCTTGGAGAGTTCCATATAGACAGACTTTTATTTCTAGTTATTACTATATAAACTATATTTAGTTTATGTCCAAGTAGCTTGTGTTTATTGTAGGAAGTACTTCCAGTACAGATTCAGGATTTGAAAGGGGGGCAGCAAGTGCGAACATCATGATGCTTTCAGTCCAAACTCCAAAATCACCTTCTCGACCTATTCTAAACGTTTGAAGACCTTTCAACAATGCTTATTTTGATTCTAAATCCTTTTTGGACATTGACATCGTAAAGCCCTTTTGACAGAATTAACTTGCAAACTTGATTCACTCTTCATCTCAGGTTCTATTTTATTTATTATATGTGACTTATTAAGTTTATCACTCTTTGATGTTGGAAGTGATACTAAGTAGCATCATGAAAAACCCTTTCTACGAACATTTGCTTAAAATGAACCCTCCAATTATTCGGAGGCTTGAGCATGGCAACCTCCTCAAGTTAAAATTGAAGTTGGTTATTGTTAAAATATCCACACACACTAACTATAAGTTGATAGATCATATGTGTGTCCACCTACATGCTTCCATGTATATATGTACTATGACCAATATGGACTTAGTATAATCATTCGTTAGAGTAAGATCATTATGCCACAATCTGTCATATTAATCCATATGCAGAACCACAATAGTGCCTTAGGTCATAACCTACTCAACTTTATCATAAGGAAATTCATTGATAACACTTGAAATTTCATGAGACGTCCAATATGAACTTGTTCTTTAAGAAGCACCCTAGCGATTACTGCAGCATCTAAGTTAATGATATGAGTACCACAATCCCATTTATATAAGTACAATGTGCTGGTCTTTTTACGTTGTTAGAGCCTAATTGATATACAATTACATCTTTGCTATCTTTGTCTCTCTTTCAATGTTTCAGCCCTTTCAGGACACACTGACAATCATCTGTTCCACCGGCAACCACCCTTTCTTAGTCTCTTACTCAAGTCGATATCGGGCTTGTAAAATCATCTCTACAGTTGTTATTTCATAGTCGTAAAGAAATCCTTATCCGTCTAGAAGATGCAATACTATACCGATCTCCTATTAGCTTGTTTATTGTCTAGTGTCCTCAGGCATTCGTAGTAGTCTGAGGCCTAATGAAATTTTCTTTTGACTTATATTTGTTCCTAGCCCCTCATTATCACGCGCTCATCCAAGAAAATGGTGTTCTTGCAAACAACTCTATGTTCTTGCATAACATAGAAATAATATCCTAGTAACTCCTTAGGATTTGACCTCTCCATTTTGTTTGCCTTTCATTTCCTAGCATAATTTGGATATCCTTAAATCTTAACATTCTTAAAGACTTGTTTGTTTTCATACCTTATAGGGCACGTGGATCAACTTTGTGGGAACTTATTTAAAAAATAGATTGTGGCAAGCAAAGCGTGTTAGAATGTATAAACCAATATAAACTTATTGTAGAGCACTTCAAATCCAACTAAGTACTATTTCTCCTTTTTGATACACTATTTAATTCAGGTGTCACTTGGGGAGTCCGCTGCATATTTTACTTGCATTCTCCTTTAAGACAAGGAGTCAATGTTTATCAATCATATTGAGGTGAATATGAAGTAGAAAGATACAAGCTAACAAATGAAAAGCATTAAGGATTAGTCAATCATATTGAGGTGAATATGTTAACTAGGTTTTGTTCATTGAGCAATAGATTGGATCTTTAAAATCAAGTAGTGCCGCCCACTATTTCAAGTCACGTATTCCTTTCAATGAGAGAGAAAATTCCTTGTTGTCAAATTTTTTTTAGGAGATTGGGATAGAGGCAGAGCTAGGGGGACAAAAAAAAAATTATACTGGGCTGATACATTGAAAAAAAAAAAACCACTAAAAGAAATAGAATTCTTATTAAATTTTTTTTTCACTTAAAAATCTAATTGGGCCTGGGGACAGGCCTGGGCCTAGACCTGCCTCTTCCCTCCAACCCTTACTGAACAATGAATTTGTTGCAAGCAAAGTATATAAAATTTGGTGGTCATGATACAACCTTTGCCTTCTCCATGTTGCCTTCTAATTTTGTTATGAGGGTAAAAAGTACCAATACCAACGAGAAACATAGGTGGGATTTTTCTTTTCACACTGAGTTTTGAATTTTGTAGGCTCATTCTATTATTGTTCAAATTTTAGATTCAGTGTGGTCTGGACCTCGTTTCTCAAAATTAAGGTTCTAAAATGCATAATACGTGGAAAAATGTGTTTTGATCGAGTATCAAACATTACAAGAATACTACAATTGTTTGAACTTCAAATATATTTTTAAATTTTTTGACAGAAAATATAATACTCAATATCATAATTACTACACTTACTTGATAATTAATTCCTGCAATTAGATTAGACACGAACATTGTCTTAAAAAATCCTAAATATTTTCTAACCCTTTATCAGATTTCAATTCAAATTTCTTCTATATCATCCTATGTAAAAGTCATTTTCATCAAACTCCCTTATTTCAATTTCAGAATTTATATTACCTATTGTAGATGGTAGGATATCATCATCAACATCATCATCATCATCATCATCATAACCATCAACACCTCAAGATTGTTAATTAATAGTATCACTTGCCAGTAAAACTAAAGAAAGACCAAAGAAGAAAGAGACTCAAATTTGATGTAGATAATTTGTAACTCTACGAAAAGCTTGTCAAGATTTTTGATTTTTTCTAAACATCAAAACCATACAGATTGTTGTATATAATTCATTGGCTTGGGTGATTTGGGTTAATTTGATATTAGTTGGACTCAATTTGCCTTTTTAAGTTATAAAAATGGGTTGGGCTTTGCTAGACTAATTCCGACATAATTTTTAACACAAATACGTGTGTTAATTAGCGTTTAAGCATGTATATATGGTCAACGAAATAGGTTGACCGCATTATAATGCACATACCCCATATGCAAGGAATTTCGAAAAAGATCGAACGTGTACTATTATATGTGAAGAATATGATCATATTTTAGAACATTGCTTAAAACACATCATTCATTGTGGACTTCTCTGCCGCAAAAGTTGTGAACTTTGCCCAATTGCACTCGTTGATGTAGACTGGGTGGGTACTTCATATGATCGCTCCACATCCTCCTCCAATGTCTTATTTCTTGGCAACAACCCCATTGCTTGGTGCTCTAAAAAGTAAAACAGTTGATCACACATCTATCGAAGTTGAATGCAGTGCTCTTGCCTCTTTGATCTATTGAAGTTATTGTTTGGGAAAAAAAACCCAGAGATTTATTTGTGTATAGATTATCAATTAACATAACAAATTAAAATACCATAAACATAAAAACAGAGTAAAGAGCAAGCTTTAGGGAATTACATTAAGAACGTTGTTTTAAAGTTGTGTGGCTTTCTCTTTGTGCGGGTACTTTCGATACTACATTATCCCAAGATAACATCCTTCTTATTTACAATCTATTCTCCTTCTATGAACAAGTTTATGAAGGGATAAAAAAAAATGATTCTTTATCGATTTGTCAAAATTTTAAGAATAAAATATGAAAATGTACAGGGAATATCTTTTTCTAAATTTTGTTTTTCAAGTCACATTTAAAACCATAAAAATCACTCCCTTTGATAGGGACACATTCAGCCTCCATAATTAATCAATTCAAAATAAGTTACACTTAAAGATTAAGACTTAATTTTATATTAAATTTAAAACTTTTATTTTTTATGTGACAACATTTATATGGATTAAAAATATCTCGCAAAACACCCCTTCGAGGGTAGCGAGTTGGTAGAGCGAGTGAACGCGGAGACCGAATGTCACGAGTTTGAATCCCCTGCTAACACTTTCTCGGTCGAGTCTGTCGCACCGGACTTGCCTAGTGCGGTTTATCTCTCCTGTGTGAATTGCGGGCTACTGCACATGGAGCAAGGTTTACCCAGTGCACACTCACGAGTAGCGACTGCGGGTTCCTATGTCAAAAAAAAAAATATCTTGCACAAATTCGCGTTGTGCTCTTGTGTCGTCCAACTATCTTTTGTGACAATATCGAACCTACATGTCACTGTTAATTTGTGTATTTCATTCCCGCATGAAACACATCGCCATTTGATTATCATTTTTTTTGCATTAATGTTTCAACAAGGTTATTTGTAGTCTCGTATATTTAGTTGAGTAATAAGCTAATAGACACATACCAAAGCCTTTCTTGAGTACCAGGTTCACCCTCTCATTGTTCAAGATCGGGAGCTCCACTTGTGAGAGTTTGTCTTTTTATTTTTTTTAATCAGGGTTACATTCTAGCATTACATCATATAGATATATTTGTAATTTGTTTCAACATATCAAATTATCATCTTGCTTTTGTTTAATAAGGTATCATAGTGATATTTATCATATATCAAGGTTAAACTTGTAATTTCGACAAGGGCCTTGTGCCGCTCGTCCAGCCAAATTCTGTCATTTTTATTTCTTTGAATATCTTTGTTTGGTCTATTAGTATATTTACCATGTTATCGACTATCGCTTTGGTAACCTTTATGCAGTTGGCGACTTGTGGTACCATTAGGAGATCGCCATGCTCTTGAAAGACCAAACATTCTTGGACGGCTACAATACATTTAGACGAATCTTCAATTTAGATTTTAATAAATTTTAGAAGCCCTTATAAATTTAGGTGTCTTAACTGAGAATCTACGTGTACCCTATGAAATTTTAATGAGATTAGATCTCATTAAAATCTATTAAAATGTAGGTATTTCCAATAATCCGTGGATTTATAAAGATTTTATCGTAAACGAATTTTAGGAGATTTAGAAAAGTTTCAAACTTAAAAATTTAACAAACTCACTCTTTTGAAATTTCAACATTTTAATGAAACTCTTACCGATTATGTGAAAATCTATTCAAGTCTTCCCCTAGTGCAATTAAATCGAATTACAAAATTTTAGTTAGATCGTTTCATTTTGAACATGACACAGTGTGAATTGATATTTTTGTTGTACTAGTTTATCAATTTATCTTGCTCGCAAAGGGCTTAAATATATGTGTATACGTCTAACTATATTTACTATTTTTTTTTTTTATATATATATACTTGTAATCAAAACGACTGCCTTGATTATTTTTTTACTCGTGAGTAGCCTAAAACAGTATACTTTCTTATATTTCCACCAATTCGTGGCCAGTGATATCGTGAAGTAATAAACTATTAAAAATAAGTGATTTCTAGAACTTTTTTTTAATTGGTGGAATGTGACTGGGGTGTCGGAGTGGGGGGTCCGACATTGAGATATCGAATGGGAAGACTTGACTTGAAGTTTATGGAGTATAGACCGGGGGGTTAAGATATTGAAGAGGAAGACTTAACTAACTTTATGGAGTATTGACCCGGGGAAAAAACAAAAAAATTCTACGTACTCATTCTCAAGTACATATTTATATAATAAAATATTCTACGCGTAATTTCATACATTTAGCCCCTTGTTTGTCTTTTATTCTTCCCAAGTCTTTCATACATTTAGCCCTTTCTTTCCAAAATTAAAAAAATAAAATAAAATAAAATTCTACATACTCATTCTCGACTATGCATTCATACAATAAAATATTCTGCACGTAATTTCATACATTTAGCCCCCCATCTGTCTTTCATTCTTCCAACAAAAATAAAAAAATAAAAAAATTCTACACTCATTTTCAACTACACATTCATACAAGAAAATATTCTACACTTAAATCTAAAATTTTTCGTACTTTTTAACCACACATACTCCAAAAATTCACTATTTAAAACAATATTTTTCCAAAAAAAATGGTCACCAAAAAGGGGCTTAGTACGAGGCTGACATTTTTTTTATAATACAAAACCTAAAGAGTTTGATGCATCTGTGATTTGCTTATATGATGTACTCATACATGTAGATCAAGCCAACCATGTCGGAATTTGATGAATAATGTAATATTTCCATGCAAAAACAAGCCTCACAATAGAACTCATCGGCAGGAGCCCTCAAGTCTTCTAGGTTTTGGACAAAACTCTATCCTTTATGCTATCAAATTAAGAATTTGTTTTTCTGGTGGAAAGTAATAGTTTTATTTATTTATTAGTAGTAGTAGTTTTATAATTATCTAGATAAGTCTCTTAAGAGTATCTATTTATGATTAATTTAGAGTTTCTCGTTTTTTTCTTGGAAAGCTATGACGTTACATTGTTTCAGGTTGATTTTGATTAAATATATAAAATTGTGGAGTTTCTCCCAAATTATTCGACCCATCTTGGTATTTTATGTGAATTAATGAGATTGAGTTTCTATTTTTTATTTCACAGGCTTTTCGACTGGATCAATTGGACACAAGGGTAGAGCCAGTGGGATTAAAAATAAAAATAAAAATAAAAATTACTGTTACATTAGAAAAAAAACCACTAAAAGAAATAGAATTTTTTTCACTTAAAAATCTAATTGGGCCTGGGGACAGGCCTGGGCCTAGACCTGCCTCTTCCCTCCAACCCTTTCTGAACAATGATTTTGTTGCAAGTAGAGTATATAAAATTTGGTGGTCATGATACAACCTTTGCCTTCTCCATGGTGCCTTCTAATTCTGGATTGTTATGAGGGTAAAAAGTTCCAATACCAACGAGAAACATAGGTGGGATTTTTCCTTTCACACTGAGTTTTGAATTTTGTAGGCTCATTCTATTATTGTTCAAATTTTAGATTCGGTGTAGTCTAGACCTCGTTATTTAAAATTAAGGTTCTAAAATGCATAATACGTGGCAATATGTTTTGATCGAGTATCAAGCATTACAAGAATATGTGTACCTATGCGAATCATATACGTAATTATGCATTTTTAAGTTTTAATATTCTAAACTAAGAATAAAATAATGCATTTTTAAAACATATATATATACACACTACAATTATTTGAACTTTAAATATATTCTTAAATTTTTTAACAAAAACATAATACTCAATATCATAAATACTACAATTACTTGATAATTAATTCCTGCAATTAGATTAAATACGAACATTGACTTTAAAAAATCCTAAATATTTCCTAACCCTTTATCAGATTTCAATTCAAACTTCTTCAGTGTCATCCTATGTAAAATCATTTTCATCAAACTCCCTTATTTCAATTTCAGAATTTATATTACCTATTGTAGATGGTAGGATATCATCATCATCATCACAACTATCAACAACTCAAAATTGTTAATTAATAGTATCACTTGCTAATAAAACTAGAGAAAGACCAAAGAAGAAAGAGACTTAGATTTGACGTAGATAATTTGTAACTCTACGAAAAGTTTGTCTTGATTTTTGATTTTTTTTTAAACATCAAAACCATACACATTGTTGTATATAATTCATTGGCTTGGGTGATTTGGGTTAATTTGATATTAGTTGGACTCAATTTGCTTTTTTAAGTTATAAAAATGGGTTGGGCTTTGCTAGACTAATTTCGACATAATTTTTAACACAAATACGTGTGTAAATTGACGTTTAAGCATGCATATATGGTCAACGAAATGGGTTGATCGCATTATCATGCACATACCCCATATGTAAGGAATTTCGAAAAAGATCGACGTATGCTAATATATGTGAAGGATATGATCGCAATTTGTCACATTGCTTAAAACACATCATTCATTGTGGTCTTCTTTGCAGCAAAAGTTGTGAACTTTGCCCAATTGCTCTCATTGATGTGGACTGGGTGGGTACTATGATCGCTCCACAACATCCTCCAATGTCTTATTTCTTGGCAACAACCCCATTGCTTGTTGCTCTAAAAAGTAAAACAGTTGATCGCACATCTATCGAAGTTGAATGCAGTGCTCTTGCCTCTTTGATCTATTGAGGTTATTGTTTGGGAAAAAAACAAGAGATTTGTGTATAGATTATCAATTAACATAACAAATTAAAATACCATAAACATAAAAATAGAGTAGAGCAAAAGCCTTAGGGAGTTACGTTAAAAATAGTTCTAAAGTTGAGTGACTTCCTCTTTGTGCGGGTACTTTCGATACTACGTTTTTCCAAAATAACATCCTTCTTATTTACAATCTATTCTCCTTCTATGAACAAGTTTACGAAGGGATAAAAAAAATGATTCTTTATCGATTTGTCAAAATTTTAAGAATAAAATATGAAAATGTATATGGAGTATTTTTTCTAAATTGTGACAACATTTATATGGATTAAAAATATCTTGCACAACACCCCTTCGGGGATAGTCGAGAGACCGAATATCACGAGTTCGAATCACTTGCTAACACTTTCTCGGTCGAGCCCGTCGTACCGGGCTTGCCTTGTACGGTTTATCTCTTCTGTGTGGTTTGCGGGCTACTGCACATGGAGCGATTCAGTGCGCACTCACGAGTAGCAAATGCGGGTTCCTACGTTTAAAATATATATATATATATATATACGTTCTTGCACAAATTCGTGTTGTGCTCTTGCGTCGTCCAACTATCTTTTGTGACAATATCGAACATACATGTCACTGTTAATTCATGTATTTCATTCTCGCATGAAACACGTCGCCATTTGATTATCATTTTATTTTTGCATTCATCAACAGGGTTATTTATAGTCTCGTATATTTAGTCGAGTAATCTGCTAATAGACACATACCAAAGCTTATATTGAGTACAAAGTTCACCCTCTCATTGTTCAAGATCGAGAGCTCCACTTGTGGGAGTTTGTTAAGGATAAGCTAAAAAATAAGAAACTCAAAGTAAATCACTACCTTATCTGATAAAGGTCGATCATCTCAACATTAGTTGCCATCTTCTGGAGGAGTGTCACATTTGTGGTAGACTTATAATTCAAATGTTGGGGATTAAAGTAAAATTTAGTAAAAATTGATGAAATGTATGGTTGAAAAATTGTGACGTGTTTGAAATTAATTGTTGATTTTAAGTTAAATT
>CAIGRL010301928.1:0-15391 GCA_903798325.1 Fraxinus xanthoxyloides
ATAAAAGATACATAGATAAATACGAGCATAATTGGCCTTTTCATTTATTAGGATCAATAAACCAAAGTTATCATATATTAGGAGTAGAAAATCTTGACTTAACTAAAGAATAAGAGGAAGGATAATTATGTCTTTTTATCAAAAAGTGTAATCCAGAGTGTATACCAAAGTGGTATGGTAACATGGTTGATTTTGTAAATTTTAAAGCAATTAAAGAATGGATCATGTTCCTCTATCACATCACCCAATTTGTATTCCTGTATGAGTTATGTGAGCATTTCCTGTACCTATAGACTAATTCTAATGACCGAAAGGAATTATTATTTTTGGTCAATGATATATATCTCTGTATTTTAGGAAGGGTGATGTTGACGAGACAAGATGAATCTTTTATAGGATGAGTTTGAGGAACTTGGTTATTTGGAATTTTTTGATTCTTTATACATGCAAAATGGGATGTGCGAGGAAGCAATTGAGTCTTTTAACATAATGCAAGTTGAGCGCTTTGAGCAAGATAAAGTTATAGTAGTGAGTATTTATCGACTTGCGCTCAGTTGGGATCGTTGGATGTGGCTTTCAACATAATGCAAGTCGTTCCTCACACAACACTTCAAACTCACGTATTTTAGTGCACTCCGTTAGTCGATGAATGTAAAATATGATTGCTTTCAATTCTATGTACTAAGTAGAGACATAGTGGTATCCAGTTTCACCAAATATGGGCTCGTCTTCATGCCTCACCAATTTCATTTTAATTTTTAATTAAAAATTATACTTTCACTTTCTGAATTATAATGAAAGACATAAATTTATAAGAACATGATAAAAGTAAAAAAAAAAATTATATTTTATAAAATGGTAAAACACTTCTTCTTTATTCAGACTTGGGATCGACTATAGTACGTAGGCGATTTAAAATTGTACATGGATGAATATTTAGTGAACAATTTCTAAAAAAACGAAATATCAATATACAGTAATAAATATAAAATTTATTGTACTAAGAAATTTGTGGAGGCTAAAATATTTTAGCAATTCCACTAGTCATCTTGCCGTGTATTTTGTAATCTACATATTGTTAGTCTTCAAACACATCAAAGTTTGAAATATATTTTCTCACAACCTACTTTTTTCATTCTACAAAACCTGTCATCTGCATTAAATGCATCCTTCGATGCTATAGTTGATACCGAGGCATTAGTAGATCACAAGCCATCAAAGATATAAATTGCACATGGTGCATGATCCAAAACGGTTTTATGGATTATCCACAACTTATCAATATAATGGATTGTAGCCCCGAATATATCATTCACAGTTTTTCCTAGACCATAGATCATAAATAAATAAAATGACATCACTATAATTTCTTAAATCATCAATAATCCTCTACTAGTTGGTTTGTACCTTGATTGAATACATGTTTGTATGAATTTCGTCGAGTGCATGCTTTCTACTGAGGATAGCAACAACTTGGTTTCGGCTACAAACCTTACTATACCTTTCTGCATTGATTCTAAATTATAAACTTAGTTTGCAAAGAACTGCTCTGAAAGGTCCGTCTTTGCCTGAATCAAATTGAAGGGTATATCTCCAAAAAGATGAGGATTGATAAATGTGGATAAGAAGAGATAAAATGTAGAGAAATAACAAAATTGCCATCAAAATGGCATACATGTAATATATATACATATAGAATGGACATTTTTTTACCTACACTCACAATAGAATGTGGGGACCACACATTTAGAAGTTTTTTTATTCACGCGGGGCCCGCTTACATGTGAGAGGGTGGCACATTTTCTATAACCCACATTTGATTCAAATAAAATTATCCATACAGAATAATGTTACATGTACATGACAAGTTGCATAATTGTTTACTTACGAATAATGTATGGGAAAGTCTTTTTTATCCACATTTTTCAATAAATAATATTACACGTAAATTTAAATTTTTTTTCTTATTTTTAATCATAAATTATTCATCGTAACACTATTACAGAATGCTCTTTTTATTTTTTTTGGGAAAAAAAATTGAACTCAGACAACCCCTAAATTAGAAATAATGTACTTACAGGACGGGTTGGGTGTTAGAATTGGAGCCAATCGAAATTCTTTCTGACATAGATAATATATATATTTCTCTTCCTTTCCTCATATTAAACACTGGTTTTAGTTTTTACAATCTCATATATATTTTCTCTTATTAGAAAACCCTAATATCTACTCTTCCTCTCCTCTGTCAAACATGGAAAGATCGGGTATTCGAATCTCTCAATTTCAGCTTAATTTATCAGTGTTATGTATCTATGCACAATCAGATTTGCTTAATTGTTTTAAATCAGGATTTGATTAGGGTTAATTTTGATCATAATTGTCTTATATCTGTGCTTCAAGTTAGAAAATGTCTGTCTTTTGTTGAATACTTTTTTAATTATGGGGTTTTTGATTGTTATGCTTCTTATGAATTTGAATTGAATTCTGGATAGATTCTTATTTTGGATTCAAACTCATGGGATGGTTGAATTTATGTTTGTTTTAGGTCAAATTATGCAAAATCTGATGTGGGTTTTGGGAATTTTTTGATAATATGGATCTGGGGTTGCTGTGGCTGAGAATTGTGTGCTAAAGATTTGAATTTCATTGTTGTTTGTAGTTTGAAGGTTTTTGAAGCGATTTGTATGCATATAGATGTAGAAAGCAATGGAGGCAAATGCATGTGATGTCAATCACTTGGATGCTGATGCGCTTTTGCCACCTCGAAAGCGGCTTCTGGCAGGATTGAAGAGACGGAATTCTGATCATAACTGCCACACCCCATCCGCTTCTTGTAATGGTCGGAATGGATATGATGCTCACCTTAGTAATGAATTGCGATCCAACTTGGATAACCCTGATCTTTCCAACGAGGACCTTGTTGAAGCCTCCAGATTGGCTGCTATAAAAGCGACAAAGGCTGCAGAGGCTGCAAGAGCTATTGCTGAAGAGAAGGCTGCTAAAGCAGCAAAGGCTGTGGCTGCTGCCAAGAGTGCTTTGGAACTTGTTGCTTTTCTTTNAAGGCTGTGGCTGCTGCCAAGAGTGCTTTGGAACTTGTTGCTTTTCTTTCAGATGAGAGTGCTAACAAAGAAAAATATCTGAAAAAGAACAAGATAAAGAAGCATGTCCCTGTTCAAACATTGTACAATAAGCACAAAGGAATTTCAAATTGCAAAACAGATGAAGAATTAGCCCGGAAGTTGCACCGTGTCATCAACAGCTCCCCAAGAATTTCCAAGAACTTCCCATCTTCTGACTTGAAGAATCACAAACATAAGAGGTTGAAGAGCTCGGCTTCTGGAAGAACTTGTGTTGACAGTGGAGGTCCAGTCTGTGAAAGGAATCAATCTTCCACGAGCAATGGGAATGGGTCAGTAGGAAAAATACACACTGAAGGTCTAGTAAAGGAGGTAGGCAAGATTATGGTAGATCTGAATACATCGAAATTCAACAATGATGACCAACCAAAGTTGGAAAATGGAGAAGGATCACAATATAAATATGATAAAGCTGAGCGACTGAAGTTGGAAAATGAGGTAACTGGAACACTTCACTCAGAGGAGAACTTTTTGGAATCATTGGATAGTTTTGGTAAAAAGAGAGGAAGGATTAAGCAAAAAAAGTTGCCCTTGAGCATTTGTAGTTTCAGAGATCAAACAAGCCCCAATGTGGGACTGAAATCTAAAGGCATGTTAGAGACACAAGATCATGCACGCAAAGCTGCAGCGGGCAATAAGTCCCAATTTTCTGTAGGGTCTTCTGGTGGTAGTTTGATGCCTGTTGAGAGGACATCCATGTGGAAGTGCCAGGCGTTCAAGATACCTGGTTGTGTTAAACAAAATAAAGTCATGCAGTCGTAGTAGCGTTCATAGTTTTATTTGAAAAAATGGGATGTTATCATGATAGGAGTCAATGGCCAAGGTAGTTCTCATTTATGCGTTTCTCTTTTGATAAGGCCATTTTTGTTCCTTTATTTTATTTTATTTTATTTTTTGTTTGATGGTGGTTGGTGGCACTGTAATGATTTTGAACTTTCTTAAATGTATATTGATCTGTTTGATTGCTTCCATTTTTTATTTTTTTATTTTGGTTGCACTTTTAAGACTGTTGTAAGCCTTGGTGGAGGGGAAGAAAAGGAAGATAAATTTGCAACATATCTTGTTTTCCGTTTCTTGAGATGCCATTTTTGTGGAATTGTGCTTTGGCTAGTAAATGATACTACTGAAGAGAGACTACAGTCATGGCTTCATGTTCTAGTAATCTTTTTCCTTTTCCTTGTGATCATTGTGGCTTCACTGGCATTTGCATCCTCTAAGAAAATTGTTTATATGTACACTTACCATCTTTCGAAATCTATAACACCCAAGAACTAGAAACTTTTATTCATTAAATGAGTTGTGATCTAGTCAGTAACATAAAAAATGAGGATATTGGTGATTCTCCTCTGCTTGGCTTTTCGTTCATTTTTGTGCGACCATATAAAACATCAGAACTTTTTTCCTCCTGATGAAAGCGGCAGCACCAGCTTTTGGTTTGTTATTCTACTTCAGAGGCTGCTTTCATAATTAGCTTATCAATGGTGTGGTATGCAAGGAGAATGGTTTTGATCTTGTATCATGCTTTCAGTACAATGCGTCCATAATTTCATGCCCTTACGTGTCTTGCTATTAATTTATGAACCAATTTTGCGTTTCATTTTGTGAATGACAATCACTTTGTGCATACATTTCATTTTAACGAGACTCCATTAGTTCTTTGGTTTAAATTGAGTGATAATAATTTGACTTTTATAGTTATGTAGGTTGACCTAAAGCCCAATGGTCCAATTTCGAATTGCAGCATTCAAATAGATGAGAGGTTCAGATGTTGCAGCATTCAAGATCAAATAGAAATAAAAAATAAATAAGAAGAAAATAAAAATAAAATACAACGAATGGAAATGAAGTGTCTATTTTATTATTCCAATGAACCATATGTATTAGATTTCAATGAGAATTATAATCTGAATAACATACACCATTCAAGTATTAGTAAAAATTATCTAGGTATCTTGATAAGCCTAAATAGTAAATAGTACTCAATAATTATCCAAAGATTTTACAATATTTTTTAGTTTTTATTGTATTAAGTTTATAATTGTAATTTTGGTGTATTAAGTAAATTTTATGGTGGTAATATAATTACCCCTTTTTAATGGTCTAAAAAAGAGTAAAATATGGTTAGACGATTATATTAAGTTTCAAATTTTTATGAGTAGACGTTCAAAAGCGTATAGGTGATTAAGCGTACAAAAACGTATTATGTGATTAGGTGACAAGGTCTTCTTTGAACTTACTTGAAGATTAAGCGAATTTTTTAGAACACTACTTCTTGCATAATTGAAGTAAAAGGGTAACAAAATCATTTTCTTTCTTTCTTTCTTTTCTGTGAAAGTGGAAAATATAAAAATCTAATATTTTGATTTAGAGGAAGGTTCTTTTTTTAAGCCCTTTTGATAGAAAAATTATGAGAGTGGTTAAAAAATTTAGCAGATTTTGATAAAAGTTAATAAAATATGTAGTTAAAATTTAAGTTTGATCGGTTCAAAAATTAATAAAATTTTTAGACATGCTTTACCAAACGCGCACTAAATGTAATTTAAAACCCTCATTTTCTACTCTTTTTCTTCATGGAAACTATACTTTGAACCCATTTTTGTCTTTCAACAATGGATTTTAAATCCATGGATTGGTTTTCCTTTACAATATTCGGACTTCCGGTTTACTTGTTCGTTAGAAACAATATAAAATTGAAGATTAGCAGACCTTAACTTTCCTTATAAAATGTGGTTAGTTGCACATTAAAATCTGACCAATACTTTTGACCCATCCCCTCAACCTAACTTTTATTAGAAAAAAAAAGGTATATGAATTACACATGCCAAACATTTCCAACCACTTCTTATAATACTCTCGCGATGTGTTTTAATAATTTAATGGACAAATTTTGCAATCTCTCTCGACGGGAAATGATTGACTAAGCAATGACACTAATGGATTGATGTGTCATGTCACAAATGTTTAGAGTATAAGTTAAGCGTCAATATTTAGCCCTTGCATCGTCGCCATTTTTTCTAGAAAATATTGTTTTAAATAGTGATTTTTTGGAGAATATGTGGTTAAAAAGTAGAGAAAATATTTGAGTTTATATTGTAAAATATTTTATTGTGTGAACGTTTGGTTAAAAATGATTTTGATGTGGGCCCCATACAATCGTCACGAACTCCCCTAGCCAAATGAGTATTTAGAAAAAAAAAAAATGGAATGAGAAAGAATTAGAAACAAACATGAGCTTAATAAATCATTTCTTCAATCTATAAATTAAGAGACAGAATCGATACTTATTACATCGTTTCTTCAATCTATCATTAAAAACAAGTTCTCATTTAACAAACTGAAATGTAAAAATATTAAACAAACAAACACACATTCTCACGCCTCCCATCATAACTATTGTGAGTCGTAACAAATTGGTTCATTCTTGTTGGCTTCGTCTATTCTAATACAGACTAATCATAGTACTAACTGAGGCATTTAGATCTCATAGATTCTTCAAAAAAACTTGCAAGTTGTCTCGACGTGGCTCCACCTTACCAACTGGTGTTGGGATCTATGGTTATCAAAACTGTATTTTTGAATCAAATCGATGGAGAAATCTTGAAAAACGGATCGATGGATTGTATTATAAATTGTACGATTCTATTAAATATTGCTTTAAAAAGAATAAAAATAAAACCTCGAACAAAAATTAACAACTACAATTTGATAACTCACTTGATTCATAAAATAAAAAGTTTTTGAGTACTTTAGAAATGATAATGAAAAATTAAAGTGATTAGAGCTCAAATTATTTAATTGAGAGTATAGAACTTCGACGATAAATTAGGAAGAAAATTTGTTCATCAACACATCATTTGAAAATGTATATTGTAATAAGAAATTATATTTTATAAGCCACAACACAAAAACTGAAAATAAATCATTTTTCTTCTGAGAACAAATATCTCAAATTAATAGCCGTTGAAAGTAAAACTTAATTAAAAGTAAAAATTGAAACATAATCCAAACACAAATTTCTAACTGTTGATTTTGCATTTTATTTTTTCTAATTTTGGGCCAACTTTACATTGAATTTATGGAATCATGGAATTGTAAGAAATGTTCTGATTTCCATATGATTCCATTCGATTCTACCAATATAGGATTTTGTTACAATTAGGAATCTATTTTCCTTCTTGGATCTTAGACCGATCCCATGATTTAAACAACCATGATTGGGACATCTCCCACGTGCATATTGAACAAAACGAAAAAAGGGACAAATTCTTTCATAGATCTCATCTGAACATCAAACAAGCCATTTATTTATAACATCCAATTTTGGCATGAAATCAAAATATATTTCTAAATCAGTCCATAATGCTGGAGATCCAACTCTACACAGATAAGGCAAATCTAACGACCGGGTTTAAAAGAAACATGATATCCATTCACAGATTAACAGATTTGCGGGTGATTAGCGTATTCGAGGTGCCTTTATTTTATTTCAACGACGACGACGTATTGGGCATCAAAATTTTCAATAAACATGAACTTTTATACTGGCAACCTAAAAAGTAGAAAAGAATAATAACAAAGTAGGAAAAATCCAGAGAGAAACCTAGAGTCGAAAATTCCAAATATATTATAACATCAAATTTGGCGTTATAAATTCTAGGGAACACCAAAATGAATCAGAATTGTTGGCAACTCTACAGACTACAGCAAAATTTGAGACATGAACTGTAATCAAACTGAGTTCGCATCATTAGCAGCTGCAGCTGCAAAGGACCACTTAAGAGGGACAACACAGGAACCTGTTTCTTCAATTGGGTAATAAAATCCCCATATCTTTGAGACTGCCATTCTGTGACAAAATTCTTCATAACAATAACAAAATAGTTCTTAGAATAGCAGCTTTCAGATCATCGACCCACGTTTCTCCGTACAAGAGTTTTCAATTCTGTGGCCAAGTCAAGTGTTGAGATCCTTTTCTCAAATGGTCCACAAAAAAGAGCAGGCAAACACTTTTTCGAGCCACAGGAACTGCTTAATCAATGTCAACATCAATAAAGCAAGCACCCTGAGCATATATATAGTTATATATACAATCTGGAATGCATTTGAGCTTGATAATCAGATTCTTGGTCAGTGTCTTCACATTGATGTCATTTCATCATGCTAACGATATACTACCAAGTTACATCTTTTAGCTTGTCAACAAATCAAATTCTACGACGATTTTGGAAAGTTCCGAAAAGTAAACCAGAAGCAAAACTCAAACATGTTAAGAAGTCTTTATTTCCCATATCACTTACCCACCTTAATTTGAAGGTTGGTCATTCCAAGATTCATCTTTTCAACACTGGATGCACTCTTTACCTCATTTTGGGTCAGATTTTCTACATTGAGCCATGGATGCTGCAGGCACTGCAGGGCAGTTGGTCGCTTATCTGGCTCAAAATCAAGTAGGGGACAAAGAAACTTGGCAAACTCGCGAGCATCAGTTTCAGAAAAGTTAAATTTATCAACAAGAAATCTATCAAGTGGTCGGTACTTCAGCCTTCGAATCCTCTTCAGGTCCCCATATCTGTCGAAGTAATCTTTGGATCGAGCCGAGCTTGTGGCTATCTGTAATTTTATTATTTAATTTTGAAAGAAACAACTGTCAGAAGAAGTTCTTGATCAGGCAGAAGAGAACATAAGACATGTTTACCTTCCGAGGCATTTTTCCAAGGAGCTCCATCATCAAAGCAAGGTGATCCTATAGTCAAAACATGAATTTCAATTAGAGAAATCGAAAGACCAAAATTCCAGACAAGATATTAGACTAAAAAGAACAGTTTCAGGTAGGGCTTCTGATTGTTGATGAATATAGATAGTTACCTAAAAGTCAGGCTTGAAACTGCGTAAAAACTAAAGGGGATATGCTCAATCTGGTATAAAGAAATCAGGAACATGAAAAACTTACTACAGCATAATATTTTGTATTATTAAAGAAAGTAGCAAACTGACCACGGAATAATAACCCATAATTTCAATGTGGCAAAATTTATTTTAGCTCGCTCTGGAAGACATACAAACTTGAGGAATATAATAGCACATTAAATGATGGCCTCATGATGCAACAAAAACAAAAATGGGTGTCGATTAAGGGTTAAACAAATTATTCACAAACCCTTTGTGAAATCTATCTCCCAACACAATTCTGTTTTTTCGCTAAACAAAGATAACTTGAAAATTCATACAGAAGAACGGGAGAAAAGGTAGTGAGGGTGATTTCATACTGATGCAATGCATAAAAATAAAATATATTACTGGCATGACGGTTTTACCTCATCTTCACTGAAGCCTTGTCCACTCTTGGGAGTAAACATCATCTCACCAGTGGCAAGTTCAAAGGCAATACAAGCAAAAGACCAAATATCTGCGGGAAAAGAATAACCAGACTGGAGTATAACTTCAGGAGCTCTATATTGTCTTGTTTGAATTTCTTCAGCTAACAGCTTATCAGCCCAGCACGCATTTCCGAAATCCACAACCTTACACCTCAAGTCAATTCCATCTAAGCACCTAGCAGGCTTTGGAGGAGCTCCAAACCCTCCCATAGAAGCTCGTCTTTCTGATATTCTAGCAACTGCTCTCCGTGCCCTTTGCTTTAATTTTTTCTCAATAATATTTACGGTTGCTCCGCCATTAGAGTTCCCTTCGGGCCTTTCAAGAATAGGGGTCATCCCTGACCTAGTAGGATCTTTGGTAGGATTAATGGTGGAATATAGAAGGATATTTTCAGGTTTAAGGTCTGTGTGTATTAGTCCAAGTTCCCTATGTAGATAATCCAGACCAGTCAAAATGCATTTGCATATCTCCCTAACTCTATTCAATTCAAGGCCTTTGTATCGATTATACTTGATCAACCGAAGTAAGCTATCGCCAAGAAACTCCAGGACCATGCATGGATGCTGCCCATTCGGGCCAGTATGCTTAAAGTGGTCCACTAACCGCACGACATATTTATCGTTTGAGGGGTCACCATCGGTAATGGCTGAAAGTACCTCAATTTCATGGGCAGCAGCTTGAGCAAATTGGGGAGCACTTTTCTGGATCTTCAGAGCAACATATTTCTATGAGAAAGACAATAAAAATAAGCAAATATTAGAACAATCAAACATGGGTTGTTCTTTAAACTTTCCATGAGACAACAAGTTAAAAAGCTTTAAAATTCTCCAACAATTAGGTATGCACTGGCAACTGCGCATATCTCAATGAGAAGCTGAAATATTGTGCATAGGATCGTGGAAATGATTAAAGAGTTTACAGATCAATTCATACAGACCAATTACGGATCCAACAAGCATCACAAAAATAGCACACTGCCAAACTATAATGTAGTTCCATAATCTTTTCCGAAAATTGAGGCACCGAAAGGCGTATTATATATTTATTTTATTTATTGTCATGTAAAGAAATAGTCTGCAGCCTTGTTGAGATCATGTAAAGGCTTATACTACCCAAGCAAGTAATCTGACTCAAATATAATAACTGTTCCCAAAACTGAATAAATTAAAAAATGTGACTATGATACATAATAAAGAAAATCATAAGCCAAAATGAAATGAAATATACCGCAGTAATTTAAATCAAACCGTTCATAAATCATTAGTTCAATCATTAAATTAAAATAAACATAAAACTCACAGTGATCTCTAATGAATATACATAAAAATGAGGAATTGGAAGAAAAAAGACGCACGGATGATCGAGTGTCGTAGGCAAGCCAGACGGTGGAGAACTGGCCCCAGCCCAGTTTTCGCTGGGCGATGTATAGCCCACCGGCGAACGAATCGCCGACTCGCACGGCGTGGTAGCCTCCTTTTCTGTAGGAATCAGTGCCCTCATCCTCATCTTCCGATCCTGACGACGACGATGAGCAAGACATGATGATAACGATATACAACACGAAACCCTTAATCACAAAATCACAGATTCAATCGGATGAATTTACACAGAAAACATACTGATTTCCTGTATAATTACTGGTATTTAGATTGCGTGGAATAGTATGAGAACGGTAGGAAAAGTTGCTGGTTGGTGCAACCGAGGAGAGAGAAAATATTTGTTTTTGTGTATGTAATTTGTATAGTGTTGGTGTTAATTATTAATAGTGGAGAAATGAGGGTCATATGTGGTCTTCTCCCCCACTATTTGCTCTTGCTTTTATTAGTAGTGGTACAAGTCTTTTTTGTTTTTTCTCTTTTATTTTACATTTTCTAAATTCTATTTTACCATAAATTTCTAATTTAAGTTGCTCGAATACATAGCAATAGACGAACATATCTCATGGTTATCTGTTTTAGTTAACATGTATCTATCTTGTTGAGTTGGCGGTTGATTAAACTCGACTTTGATTCATTCAACTTTGATGGAATCTATTTGATCTTACGTAAGTCAACATGACCAAAATAAGGTCGATTTTAAGTAAGTTAACGTACTGAGATTATCGTTAGCAAGCTAAAAGCTCGGCCATGCGGTGCATCTCTTTGAATAAAATGCAAGCTATGATTTGAGCTAGATCTCATCGGAGTGGTGCTCTTTTACGTAGGCCACAGATGATAAATGGCAAATGTCTTTGGTTAGGTGAGATGGAGTGACACTACATGGGTGACTCATAATTTTGCTATCAATCATAATCCAACTTTGATGTATCAGCTTCTAATGTATTCAAATGAAGTTTAATCTAAACAATTTTGGATAAGGATGTTGGGATTTTATCTAATTGCACGGCACCACACACATATTCACATGTTGCAAGCTTGAAAAAGTTGAACTCTACTTTGAATAGAATTCTTTGTAAGATTGGACACTTCCTAAGTTTATTGGGGGCAAAACTTGACTATAATTTCAATTTTTTTGGCAAGATATAATTTTCTTAGATTAACATTTTTTTTAAAATTTTGTTTTGGGCCAAATTCTAATGGGGAAAGCCCATATCCAAACTTCAAAACACGGGTGCCCTTTTAGGGTAAAATGATTTTAGTGTGTTCCAACTCTCTTAACTTTTGAACGTAAAATTAAATTTTTTTTGAGGAACATATACAAAGCTTTTATGCATAGGCTCGCACCCAATAAAAAAAGCGTGTTTCCCTATTTTGAGGGGACTGTACATGTAGCATCTCTCAAAATTTAACTTGGATAAAGCTTTTTGTACGCCAAGTTTATACATCCCCCTCATAATAGGAGTCTCGCGCCCAACTAAAAAAGCGTGCCCCCTATTGTAAGGGAACTGTACATGTAGCATCTCACAAGAATTTTACTTGGATAAAGCTTTTTGTACGCTGAATTTGTACATCCCCTCATAATAGGAGGGCTCACTTCCAAAAAAAAAGTTGTCAAACTTGGCGTACACTTTTAAGTGTACACCAAGTTTGATCCATTTAACTTTCATGTATTTTCTATTTTTGTTCATAAATCAAACCATTCATTAAACTGAGTTTGTGAGTAGGGCACTTCCCAAATGATAACGTTGGAGGCTAAGAAGAAATCACTAAGTCATTGATCGACAGAGGACATAAACTAGTGGACTGTGTTCCGGGCACAATCTGAGTGCAATTCAGGAATGATGTAAGGTCATAAACTCAGACTTTCCGACCATTTATCAAACAGAAAAATTCGAATTTAACTCATTTTATTATGAATATTTTAATATGGTGTATGATTTATTATGAATGTACTTTTTTATGTAGTCTTTTAAGTTATTTACCAGTCTATCTCGTGGCTTACGTCTTGTCTCTCAGAGGTAAAATGCATCGGCTTTTTTAAATATTGATTATACATTTCTATTTTATCTTTAGAAAATCTTTAGAATTTTCATTACTTGGCTTTCAATTTGCTTGACTGTGAAATGAAATAGTTAATTAAATTATTAATCATCAACTTTTATCTTTCGTTACTACTTACTCGCTTAAAAATAGAAAGGTACCGGTTGTTCTTTCATTTTACAATATTTTATCCATCGATCTTCCATCTTAATTTCGTTTGTCCACGTGCCAGACAAAAATCTTTCACATGTAAAGGCAGTAAATTTGTTTTTAAGGAAACACTGTAAACATGGTGGGCTCGAATTTATACTGTGATCCTGTTGATGAAACTGGATACGTTGTCCAACTAACTGAAGGCAATTCTGTCGTAACATTCAAATGAGACTTTTATAATTCAGAATAACACGAAGTTCACATTATCGATTGGAACATGATGACCAACTGACTGCAGGCAGTTGTTGCTGGTCCAGATCGAATACATCCTGACCGTGATTCACGCTCCACCATAGGGGGTCGGCATGAATTGCAAAGATTTATTTATCACTGATCTCTCTTCCCTCTTTGTGCAAACATTTTACCCTTTTAAATGAACCAACATTTATTAGCGAATATAATCTAACCAATATCTGGAAGTATAAATAAATGAAATTGACGTTTATTTACTCGTTCATCCACCTCTGGAGTGATAATTTAAGTTAGTCATAGATATGACTAAGAAACATGCTATGTCAACTGTCCAAAACTAGATTACATTAAAATCATCACATTTCAATATCCGATCAATTCCAGAAAATGTAAGTAAGCCAACCAAAAGAGAAACAAGATTTCACCAAAATCATTAATGGATTACAAATCATTGAGCTTAAACAACAAAAAGTCATACAACCCACAGCACCATATATCTGAAGTTCAAAAATGTTTTTCACATTTACCTTCAACCGGTTCGTCCATGTGCTTTGCCAACGAGTCTTGCTCGAAATATAGAAATGAAATGGGTTGGCAAATTACTCAACTTTAATGTTTTCTTCTACATTTTTTTTATTTTAAAATAAAATAAATTTTAATTTTCTGCTTTACAGGCAGAGAGCGGATGTAGAGCCATCTAGTGCACAAGGAATAGCTCATGATCACGTGTTATGACAATGTCCAGAATTTTGAGAAGTCATATATTGACATTTTATCTTCTTTTTATTTTCTATTTTTGTTTGTTTGTTTGTTTTGTTATTGAGAATTTTATAATGTAGAAGTTAATGATTACTCGTTTAACTAACTCTCAAATTTTAATATTGTTCATTGCCACATAAGATTTCTGTATGTCACGTGGACAAACGAAATTAAGATGGATGATCGATGGATAACATTTTGTAAAAATGAAAGAACAACCAGTACCTTTCTATTTTTAAGCGAGTAAGTAGTAACCAAAGATAAAAGTTGATGATTAATAATTTAATTAACTCTTTCATTTCACAGTCAAGTAAATTGAAAGTCAAGTAAAAAAGCCGATGCATTTTACCTCTGAGAGGCAAGACGTAAGCCACGAGATAGATTGGTAAATAATTTAAAAGAATGCATAAAGGTACAAAAGTATATTCGTAATAAATCATACACCATATTAAAATATTCAAAATAAAATGAGTTAAATTCGAATTTAACTGTTTGATCAATGTTCAGAAAGTCTGAGTTTATGACCTTACATCATTCCTGAATTGCAATCGATAATGTGAACTTCGTGTTATTCTGAAATATAAAAGTCTCCTGTGAATGTTACGACAGAATTACTTTAAGGTAGTTGGACAACGTAACCAGTTTGGTCAATAGGATCACAGTATAAATTCGAGCCCACCAAGTTTACAATGTTTCCTTAAAAACGAATTTATTGCATTCACATGTGCTAAAGGTATCCAGCAATCGTTTCTCAGGATAGAACGAATTGCGTCTCCTACGAAAGCAACACATCAATCTGCAGGAGTTCCAACGAACTCAACGAAGTTTTTTTTTACTTAGAGAACAATATCAGAATAAGAGAGAGGAGTAAGATTCAAAGCAGAGAATGATTGCAATGAAAATGGTGTAATTTTTCTAGCAATGGGGCAGGCTATTTATAGACTTGTTCGTGGCCATTCGAACAACCTTCAAGCCTTTTCAGAACAGTCGTCACTGTTCAGATAACCCCCAAAACCCGAACAGACTACAAGGTTCGGTTAACAATTAGCCGTTTAGATGGTTAACAGTCAGCTATTTACGGTTAACTGCTTAATAATTGACTGTTTAGACCAGACCATCCAAAAAATTATTACCCGAGAATAAGCTAATAAAAAAAATAATGATTTCATTAAGTACTCAAGAATTTGATTAATTACAATTTGATCCAAAATTAAATAAATTTTGTCCAAAAAAAGAATATAGCACAAGGACGCACCCGCACACGGACCGAACCCGTGCCAAGCCGGTCGAACG
>CAIGRL010301952.1:0-20439 GCA_903798325.1 Fraxinus xanthoxyloides
CGAGTCAAGATTTTTGCAGGGGCGAAACTGAAAAATACATTACAAATTAACTATGAATAATGGACCAGTGAACAATATTGTGGGGCGGTGGCCCTCCCCTGCCCCCCTATCCCTATCTCTGATTGGACAATTGAACATTTGTGAATTTCATATCATGATTGTTCGTATTCAAAACAAGCAAAGAAGTTTGCAGAATTTAATAAATGTACCATTCTTATCACAACGTCTTTTTAAACACAAAGAAGATCTTTAGTGAGAATTAAAATTTTGTTTAAATTTTGCTACACTAGGGTATAGTAATTGTAACATACTTAGATTATAGAGCAGTGCTATGCTATGCTATGCTATGCTACCAGGGTCCCATTGCAGCTCCTAGTAATTCCAACTGAATACATAATGCGGAATCTTATTTCGATTATGGCTATGAATAAGGATTGGACTCTGTGGACTTTGGGCAATTAACATCCAAAGACATGTGGCTGAATAATCAACCATAGGCGCCCAACATTGCCCTCCAGCCCATGTCAAAAGCTTAAGAAGAAATTGTAGGATTTTGGTCAAAATATTAGCATTAGCCCAGCTCTCTTTTGAATATCCACACAAGCCCAATGGACCAATGCTCAATCATTCAAATTTTATTAAAGACACTACTATTATTAATTACTCTTTTCATGACATTCATGAAATGTGAATATTTTATTATCAGATTAGATATTTTATTTAATGCATATTTGATTAATTTTACTTATATTAATTATTAAATCTTATTATAGATAATTTCTATTGATTAGATCTAAAAGTAAAATTACTTATTAATTAGATGCACTGCATATTTTGCTAAATTTAAAAGTAATCTATATGGAAATTACTTATTTTAATAGTTAAAGTAATCTATATGTAAATATATTCTTGAAATTGAGCCAAAAATAGACGTGAATTAAATTTAATTTCTTTGGCCCTTTAAATTCTTAGTTGATTTTTTTTCACATTGGTTGAGATTCTTCACTCACTGTGAAATAGGTGATATAAAAAATCGATAAACACGCCAAACAATATTTTGAGACAATAGCATATGGATTATAGCGATATATTATCGATTGCATGTTTCGATCAAGTTTTAAGTTGTTTGGAAAGATAAGTAGTCAAAGTTATTAGAAGAGTACTCATTAGTAATTTTTGAAATTTTCATTGGAAGATATGTTTTTTTGCCTATTCTGTCATTATTCCATCAATTTATATTTTTTAAGACAAGTGTCGATTTTCATTTTGGTAAAAAAAAAAAAATACAAAGTTTAGTAGAATATCTTAAGGTGAGACATCTAAACTTTTTTTATTTCATTGAGTTTCGTATACTTTTTATCGTGAATGTCACGAAAATAACTTCCGAAACTTGATTTCTTGTGGTGTGAGTTCATTAAAATGTTTCAGCCCATCCTAACGACGTTTTCTAGCTCAGCCCCTGCTCATAGTGAGTATTTTCATCTAATTTTGTCTTAGATCTAGTTTAATCCTAGTTGAATTATTATATCAACCCATTTTTAGTGATCTGTAGAGGATCCTAGGAAATATTCAATACTAGGAAGCTAGAAGTCGGTCGACATGATATTAACCCATTTTAATTTGACTTGCTTCGCAAATTCAACTTCATCATGATCTTACAATTTTAGCCTTTTAGTCTTTCCGGTAAGTCGCATTCAAACTTCACTCAAGGAAGAAAAATCGAACATAATAATTTAGCTTAGAACTTACAATGCGTCTTCGTCTAATGGTCCACCCCAAAATCTTAGGAGAGAAGGAAATATGAAGTTCCTATTCACATACGAAAGTATGCAGGCTAGAATGGTTCCGGGACAGAAACTCACAAAAATGCAGGGGGGTGAATTTTATTTATTTATTTTTCATTTTTTATTTCGGTGGGTCTCACACGTGAGAGTTGGTAAATCTTTTGTGAACCATTATTCTATACATACGGTCTAATTCATGCATGCTAAGTCTTTTCATTGAAATTGTCAAATGTTGCATTTTTCTCTTCGTCGAGTACAATATAGTCATATAAAATTCAAATTAAAATGAGATATAGAAGAAAAATTATGTAACTTAATCTGATTATATGACCAACGTGTAAATTTACTTTACATTTCCCTCCCCCTACAAATTTTTAAATCATCATGAACAAGGTTGTCGTCAATCCGCTAGCTATATTTCATCTTCCTTTGTGTAATAAGTTGAAAATCTCAACTTCAACATGTAATTAAAATGTCCACTTCTAAGTATGAATACATTGCAATCACTAAAACAATTAAAGAGTCTTTGTGACTTAAAGGTTTGCTTGAAGTACCGAGCATTTTAAACAATGATATCGTTGTGTATCTAGTTAATCAATTGGCGATACATGTACATAAGAATGATGTATTTCATGAGTGTATTAAACACATGAACATTGTATTGAATTTCATTAGGGATAATCTGATACAAGGTGTAACTTAAGGAAGTTCTTTCACAACATAATCCCTCATATATAGGCATTAACGTCTTGCCTTTGGTAAAACTCAAAAGTTTTCTAAGTCTTTTGAACATCGATTGATGTCGGTAACTTCCAATTTGTATTAGTTCTTTTGTTTGGTTAACTATTGAGTTACTTATTCTTGCTTGTAGGTAAGGATAAGGTGCCAATAAAGAATAACAAGAAAACATGGGATTTATGTATTGACATCAAGGTGGATGTTTTTGGGTTTGTGTTGCCAAACAACCTTGGATCGATGATGTGACGATAATCAGTCTTCATTAGTTGAAGAAATAACTTACCCAAACGTTGCATGCCACAATTACTAGTTCACCTCATCCGAAGAAAAAGCGCCTCTTTGGGCTCTATTAAAATTATAATTCATTTCACTATTTGCTTATCAACTACACGTCGTTCAATAAATAATATTACACGTAAATTCAAAACTTTTCGTTTTTTAACCATACATTTTTCAAAAATTACTATTTCAAAATACATTTTTCCTAAAATCTAATTAAAATGGGTTTATTACTATTAATGACAACTTAACGAGGAATCATAGCCTTTGGATCGTGATGAGATCGGATTGTTGTGGGTTACCATATAGATAAAGATGAAACCCTATTCTATTTTCACTAATTACTCTCATTCTCTCTATCACTCACAGTTGCTCATTTGATTTTCTCTCTCCTTTGAGATTTCACTTCTTCGTTCTTGGAGAACTTTTTTTTTCTTCATGTTTTCAAGGAATGATCCTCTTAGCGTTAGATTTTAGATTGGACTACAGGGTTGAAGGAAATTTGACCTATAGAATACGAATAAAATTGAGCTTTAATCTTTGTAGATCCATCTTTGATGTTTAATTGAACTTTTGTATGAATTGTTGGAGTAGAAATTTGTAGTTGAATATTCTAGACTAAGGTAAATTCTTACACTAATTTTGACTCGCTAAACAAATTCAAGTTCCTATTCACATACGAAAGCATGCAAGATAGTCTTATCATTGAAATTGTCAAAATGTTGAATCCATATAAAATACGAATTAAAAGGAACTATTAAAATGATATATAGAAGAAAAATTATGTAAATTACTCCAATTATATGACCGACTTGTAAATTTACTTTACCTTTTCCTTCCCTCTACAATTTTTTAAGCAACATGAACCGAGGTCCAAAGAACGAGTCCTTGACTCGCTGTTTTTGTTTCGTTAAAATTATAATTTATTTTTGTCTCTTTTCTTATCAATTATACATTGTTCAATAAATAATAGTACATGTAAACTCAAAATTTTTTCGTTTTTTTAATCATACATTTTTCAAAAATTATTATTCCAAAATACATTTTTTCCAAAATTTAATTAAAATGGGGCTGAAACAAGGGCTAAAAGTGTCATTTGAGGTTTATTACTATTAATAACAACTTAACAAGGAGGAATCATAGCCCTTATGAGATCGGATTGTTGTGAGTTACCATATAGATAAAGTTGAAACCCTAGTCTATTTTCACTAATTACTCTCATTCTCTCTATCACTCACAATTGCTCATTTGCTTCTCTCTCTCCTTTGAGATTTCACTTCTTCGTTCTTGGAGTACTTTTTCTTCTTCATGGTTTCAAGGAATGATCCTCTTAGTGATAGATTTTAGATTGGACTACAGAGTTGAAGGAAGTTTGACCTATAGAATATGAATAATATTGAGCTCTAATCTTTGTAGATCCATCTTTGATGTTTAATAGAACTTCTGTATGAATTGTGTTTGATTTGGAGTAGAAATTTGTAGTTGAATATTCTAGACAAAGGTAATTTCTTACATTAATTTTGACTTGCTAAACAAATTCAACTTCAACACGATCATATAATTTTAGCCTTTTAGTCTTTTGAACACAATAATTTAGGTTAGAACTTACAATGAATCTTCGTCTAATGGTCCACCCCAAAACCTTAGGAGAGAAGGAAATATGAAGTTCCTATTCACATACGAAAGCATGCGTGCTAGTCTTTTCATTGAAATTGTCAAAATGTTGAATACAACTTGTAAATTATATAAAAGAAAAATTATGTAAATTACTTCAATTATATGACCAACTTTACCTTTGTCCTTCCCCCCTGCAATTTTTTAAGTCAACATGAACCGAGGATGTCGTCAAGCCGCTAGCACTATATAAATCACTTCCTCACTAGAGGCTTATAAATCATTTAATTTATTGAGGAAAAACGTAATTATATTTTTTTGTTTAATCACTTAGATCTCTTTTGCCAATGAAGACAAAGAGCCGTCGGAATGTTTGGCTGTGTTGTTCAGTGTTAGAGGTGAAGGGGAAAAAGGAGAAGAAAAAGCAAGCATTTCATAGCTGTGATCAAACTGCTGAGAATATTCTGTCTAAGATATTTGGGCAACAAAGTAATAGCACTATCACTTCATGCATTTGCTGCTCTGTGATTGAAGAATCACTGCCACCTCCGGCATATAACACTGAGTCTTCTTATGGTTTGATCTTGGCTTGCTTACTCTTAATATTTTATTTTATTTTCATTTTATTTCTTGATTTTATAAAGAATATTTGAAAGAAAAGTATTGCTCTCGACAATTTTATTTAAGCATATCTTATTTCCTATTCATAGTGGACAAGATAAAAATGGACATGATAAGTACTTCTCTGTAATAGTTATATATTCAAATAACAGTGACACATTGAGGATATGAGATCAATTCTATTTATTTTAGAGCGAAATTACCTTGTCTGTTTCATTCTTCTCTTCAAAGAGAAATTGACCGGTTCACTTCGAAAGAAATCAAGTTTTGATCCTCACTTTTTTGTTCACTAAAATCAAATATAAACAAGTCTAACCCTAATTAAGAGCAATACACAAGGTGAATTGCCAAAATGTGGATTGTTCGACATCGCCTTTTTTACATGTCTAGTTGGAAGACAAATTTTGCAAATTTTTTTTTTTTTTAAATTTTCCTGTGCTTTTCATTTTATTTAACTAGGTTATATTTAGTTTTAGTTTTAATTTTAATTTTATCTTTTTTATATTGATGAGTTTATTTGCTTCATTTGCAGACATGGAGAAGGAGTTGAGCAAAGGACCAATTACTGTTACCGGAATACCAACTAGCAAATGAGGTGTGTCGTGTCATGGATGATTATGTATTAAATATATTTATAAATAAAATGTGTGTTCAACTAGGCATCCATGGACTTTAGATAGCTTATTCTATCTTATCGAATATTTAATGAGTTAAATTCATTAAATCTCTGTTTGGCTTGGGCAGTTGATTTTGAATTAAATTTTAATTTACTTTTTAAGTGAAATCTATCGGAGACTATATTTGTATAAGATTAATAAGATAGAAGCACGATGCTACGCCTGCATAGCTATGTCTTCTTGACCTAAATAAGATGTACGATTGGAAAAGATGGACTTTTAATCTTCTTAGTGTGCTTGCTACATAGAAGTTAAAATGACTAAGATGTCTTTTTCAGTGAAAGGTGTTTGGTTAAAACTCGCAAGTGTATGGGGCCGTTAACAAGTAATACGTAATGAAATATCGTCCCACGAGGAATAACTTTCAATTTTAGTGTAATAGTCACTATCAAATCCGATCTATTATAACATAAAAGAGATTTGTTTGTTGTTATTTTCTTAATTAAACCACGGAAGCAATAAAGATTGATTTTTTTTTCATCAAATAACGAAACGAATATATTGGATTTCTAACTCCACCGATTGACGTCTAGTTTCAATTCTCAATTTATGTTAATTAATGTTATTAACGTGTTTGTGAAGATCGATAATCCGATAATATTCAATATTTCTTCCCAAGATATATCAAACTTATACTTAATACAATCCAATCATATTCGTACTCCAAATTCATATGAAAAGCATACATTTAATCATAGGATTATCAGTGCGATCGTACGCACTATAAATATTATTCCTAATATATATTATATGTGTGTTAAATATGCAATGTTCTATTTAATGTGATTTTTTCAATACTACAAATAAATAACTTATATGTCCCAATGGTGCGTAAATATTAAAACAAACGTAATTAATGCATATGGAATCATAAAAACGATAATTTTTTAATTAAAAACTAAAATCAATAGGTTTTGTCATCCATCCAATACATAAAAATATTTAGCCTAGCATTGCCTTGTGAAAATTACATAAAAGAATAAGAAAAAAATATCATCCAAGACTACAAAACTTGAGAAGAAAGTGAAACATCAATTCATTGCTTGAAACTCGACCCCAAACGATGCAATTTCGCTACTTAAATGTAAACATCTCTCGTTTCTTGCTCTCTATTATAAAAAACAACCTCCCCTCATTCTAGACAAAATTTACAATTTATAGGATTCAAAAATATTGCTTTAAATTGTTACCAAAACGAAATAAGACCTTTTGCAACTTGGCCCTGAACTTTCTCCAAGAACTTTTTTTCATCCTTCAATTCTTTCGCTTCTTTTCTTGTCCATTTGAGTCCTTGTATTTTCGAATCTTCATGAATCTCCAAATCCTATTTTTGCTCCAATTAAGCCCTTTTCTTGCTCATTTAGTTCAATTCCATCGTATTCATCGACGTAAACCTAAAACATACAATAAACAATTAATTAAACCATATTCCAATCCAAATATCAACAAATATTCATGTTTTAACATCCAAAATAAGTGTATACACCCCAATTTGAACATTTGTTTGTCTTCAAACAAAATTGAGGCCCAACACAAAAATTGGTGAGATAACTTTTCGTGTCTCGGGATTGGAATTTTTATGTTAATACAACAATTAGCTTCAATATCACACAATTCAAATCAATCTTGCACGTTCCATGCAAAACTCGTTGTGTGCACTCATGCCAACATATCAAGTTAGGATTGATTTAAATCCCAACCCTCATTAGTCTAATATTTCCTTGCTTCACTCGAGAGGTACTCACATCCCCCAAACTTATGTTTATTACTCTTTTTCCCAAGGTGTGCTCCTAAGTTGATGTTTAGCTGATTTCTAATATTCACCTTCTCTAATTCGGATATGTTTTATTGGTACAAGTTAACACTTCAAAGGATAATGATTTTCCTATATTTTGATTACTTCGGACTTCGAGAATTAAATAAGCTAATAATCCATTGTCAAAATTCTAATTCTCTAAACTAGGCAATAGGGACTTCATCTTGGCATTTGATGCATTTTTTATTTCATACATAAGTTTTTTGTTTTTTTTTTTTGTTTTTTATCTTCCATTTCATGCGATGACTTCTCTCCATTAAGCGACTAAGTTACCCAATTAACGAGCTTTAACCAATGTCTCTCAAGTTAGATGACTATAGGACACCAATTTTTAAAGGCCTTTACATGCTTAATTACTCGAGTTAAAAAGGCTTCAAAGAAAAGTTTCTTTTTTAAATTTTACTAACTTGAGAGACATTGGTTAAAGCTTAATTACTGGTGGCATGAAAATCCAAGCAAAGAAGCGTCGTGATGGAACTAATGGATGCCATGGAAAGGCTGTAATAGCTACAACGGAAATGGATCTCTCTATTGTTCCCGTTGACTTTTAGGACTCCATTAAAAGTATTATTCTTTTTGGTTCCCATAGCAATGGTGATGGGAACACGTGGATACTTGATGATTCTGGATCTACAGATCACATGACGTTCGATGCCAAAGATTTTTCTCAACATTCTCCTTAATAGCACACTAGCAGTGCCAATGCTAATGGGGTTATTTCCTCAATTATAGGGTTGGCACTGTAACATTGTCACAAACTCTATCATTATCTAACACTTTACTTGTGCCCTTCCTTTCCTACAAATTATTATTTAATAAGCCAAGTCACCAAAGACCTGAATTGTTTGGTACTTCTTTGCCCTATCTTTTATCTTTTTGGGATATTTTCACCAAGGAGATCATTGGGCAATATATTAAGAGAGGGGACTTTATTTTATGGATGACCTCATCGTGGGTCGAGCACATCATGTACACCATCCGAGGGACCAGAAAGTACAACATATTTTTCCTTGGCACCATGGATTCGATCATCCGTCATTTGGATATTTACGGCATTTATTACCTGGTTTATTTTTGGAATTGTCAAATTCGGACATTACATATGAAACTTGAATTTTAGCCAAGAGTCATCGCGTTACATATCCATTGAGCATGAATAAAAGTTATGTTCCCATGGCTTTAGTTCACTCTTATGTGTTGGGTCTTTCCCTAAAATCTTCTATGTCTAGTGTACGTTAGTTTGTTATATTTGTTGATGACTGTACTAGAATGACTTGGCTTTACTAATTGAAAAATAAATATCAGTTCTTGAGTAGTTTCCAATCCTTTCATACCATAGTTCCAACTCAGTTCTTCGTTAAGATTCGGATTTTGCGTGTAATGGTGGCAAATATATGAGATTATTTTAGACACAATAATTTACTTCATGAGACATTATGCCCTCAAACCCCTCACTGGAATGGTGTCCTGAGTAGAAAAATCATCACATCCTCGAAACTGATCTTGCTCTTCTATTAAAAGATCATGTGCCTAACATTTATTAGCTGAACAAAATTACCACAATCGTTCATCTCCAACTAGATGCTACCAGGATTCTTGCTTTAAGACCCATTATAGGTTTTGTTGACATTTGTTCACTTATCCGCTATATTGATGCTCCCTCCAAAAATCTTTGGCTGTGTTGCCTTTGTTTATCTTTACAAGAACAAGCATACGAAACTTAATCCTTGTGCCACCTCTTGCCTGTTCTTGGGTAATGGTGTAAAATAAAAATGGATATCGGTGCTATGATCACTCTACTTGGTGTACATATGTGACTATGGATGTTATCTGACACTTTTTTCTCTCCCAAAGCTTCCAAATCATCCCTTCAGGGAGAGACCGGTGATGAAGAGATGAGTTGGCTACTTAATAACACTGATGGAGGATCTTCTATTCCTACTCAACTAGCTTTTGATGAACCAAATGTTAAGCCGACAACATCTTCTGCTTTCGAAACTAAAGATTAAATGATATCCCCTCATTCTCTTGTGTGCACGACCCACCTACCTCTTCAGAATATCGCTAAGGTAAGCAAACCATCCACATCTCAAATTTCTAACAATGAGGATATTCAAGTTGGTTTATGAGCTACCTTTTGGGCACGAACATGGCAAACCACCCAACAGATACTCTCTGAAAGTTGAGGAACCAAGATCGAGGTATCTTATTCCAGCTATGTATCTGAAGAGAAACTTTTTTAATCTCTCAATACCTTTGCAAATGAAATTTCCTCGTCCCATATTCCCTCTAGTGTTGATGAAGTTCTAAAAGACCCCAAGTGAGCCATGAAGGAAGAGATTGAGGCATTACTAAAGAATGAGACATGAGTTCTCATGCCTCTAATCGAAGGACAAAAAATAGTGTGGAGTAAATTGGTGTTCTCCAGCAAATACAAAGTCGATGAATCAGTGGAACGATATAAGGTTAGACTAGTGGCGAAGGGCTATACATAGACATGCGGTGTGGACTATCAAGAAACTTTCTCACCAGTGCCTAAGTGAAGTGCTATTAGAGTTCTATTGTCCTTAGCAGCAAACTTCGACAGGCCATTACACCAATTCAATGTAAAAATACCTTTCTCCATGGTGACCTCGAAGAAGAAATCTATATGGATGTTACTCCAGGATATGTTGCGACCTCCGATACCAATGTTGTGTGTAAGTTATAACAAACTTTATAAGGACTAAAGCAATCTCCTAGAGCATGGTTTGGACGTTTGACTCAGCAATGAAGAAATATGGTTTTCATGAGAGCAATTCAGACCGTACACCCATTCTAAAGCATCGATAGGGTAAGATAATTGCTTTAATAGTTTTTGTTGATGATATGATTATTACGGAAGACGATTCAGAAGAAATATCAAAGCTATAGAAGCAGTTAGCAATTGAGTTTGAGATGAAGAATTTGGAAGGACTCACAAGTATTTTCTGAAAATCGAAGTCGCGAGATCCAATCAGGGGATATTCCTTTCCCAAAGGAAATATGTCCTAGACCTGTTATTTGAAGTTGGATTGTCTAATGTCATATAGAGGCAGTAGCTCACATCCTTCAACAATTAAAATCCCTTCCTGGAAAAGGACTTGTGTTTTCAAAGAACCATCACTTAAGGGTCGAAGGCTATACCGATGATGATTGGACATGAATGTCTCAAATAGAAAATCCACCTCAGGTTGCTTTACTTTTGCTAGAGGAAACCTCATGACTTGGAGGAGTAAAAAACATAAAGTTGTGGTATTAATCAAGTGCCGAAGCTGAGTTCCGTGGAATGACTAAAGGTCTTTGTGAGCTTATTTGACTTAGGAGACTTTTGACAAAGATTGGCTTTGCTCCTAATTATGAGATGAACCTCTTTTGTGACAACAAAGCAGCTATAGATATTACTCATACCCTTGTCTAGCATGATCGAACCAAGCATGCGGAGGTGGATCGATATTTTATCAAACGGAACCTTGAAGTGAAGATCATTCAATTTCCATATGTTAAGTCCGAAGACCAGTTGGCAAATATACTAACAGAAGCAGTGTGTAGCAAGAACTTCCACAACTTACTTGATAAGTTGAGCAACAGAATACTTAATACTATACACACCAACTCGAGGGGGATTGTTGGCGTGTGTTGTCCTAATTGAGGTATAGAAGGAATGTTGAGCAGAAATCCCTTAATTATAGGGTCATCACGTTGAGCTCTTTTAGGCCCAATTTCTGTACTACCATGTACAGGCTATCGCATTGTTAAATACTCTTTTATCTTTGTAAAGGAATATAATTTAAATTCTTTCATACCAAAAAACCATCAAGCTGAACATCTAGAAAAGGTAAATTAACTTTTGATAATCTTTTTCCATCTAAAAGCTTAAGATGTTATCTACATTTATTTGAATATTGTCTTGAACACACATTCTCACATTCAGATTAAATTTCTTTCTTTGAACAAATCTAATACATGTAAAATTTTCGTATATACGTTATACCAAAATTTGAACCCAAGTATTTTGTTTGTCCAAGAATCTAAATTCTTTAAATGTTTATAGAGAATACATTTAACTCGTCTTCAACAACTTTCGTAAGCACAATTTTACGAAATGAAACGTGGCCTAAATGCTTGATCAAAGTTGAATATCATTCCTTTTTTCCTTCTATACAGATTTATTTAGAGCAGAAATCCCTGCAAATCCTCATCTTTGGGACAAAAATAAATCTATCTGAGCTTCACTCTCCTATTTCATTTACAGTTGCAGCTGGTATAATCCCTCTTATCGCATTGCAGATATATAACTTGACAAATCATATATCAAATACCTACCTATATAAAATGGAAATGAAAACCTATAATTGCTTCGCGTGATATCAGAGTCACTGTCCAGTGTCCATCCTCGGACGACCAACTGTACATTTAGGCTTACTGGCGGCAAGTGGAACATAGAATTACACTTGTAACTTCAGGTGTCTTCTGTGAAAATTCTGAATATGAAACTTCGGAATCTTCTAGAATACTGTCTGGGATCGACCGCAGATATTGAAGTTGGGTCATATTGGAACGACTTGTATGCATGTTCGAGCTTCTTGCTAATGTCATAATCTTGTAATATATCAATTATACCGAAGACTAGGATGACATCAAAGTACTCCCCTGTTGGATCCCCAACCAGCTGAGGCTCACCATCATTTCTTCTCACTGTTAGTTCAGCTGATGCAAGCATATTTGAACCTAATCGAACGGATGCCCACCTGCCAAACTCGACTGAATTAGTTCAGCTGATGCAAGCATACTTGAATTCAAAAACAATTAACTATTTTTATGAATAATGTACAGTTTCGACAATGTAAATATCAGCCTCGTTAACAGTATTATGTCAAGGATATGGTGGATAAATTATGAAAACTTAAAATAAGCCAAGCAGCAGCTAAAACCATTTTCTTGACTGAAGGGACACGTTCAAGATTATATTTATAAGGATGTTTTACCTGGTAGGATCAAAGAGAATATTCAAATCTGCCCTAGTTAGTCTGGGAGTTGCTCCTTCACTATCTTGCCCTACGTTCTCTGCAAGTTTGCATTAATCTCCCCATTTAAGAAAGTTGTCAATGAGGGGAAAAAAAAAAATAGAAAAAAAAAAATGGACAAGCGATCGATGAATGTTAGACATTTTACCAACAGGAGTCTGGGCATTGGAAACACTAGCCTCAGTCGATACAGGTTCCCCTGTGTGTGATATTTCCCTGAAGTGAATACCAACCAAAAGACTGTAATCCATAATTCTCTCCTGTTCGAGGAAATCACAGTCCCTGTCCACTTGCCTGCATAGGGTGAAGGTCATCTTAGAAAGGAACTGTATAAGGTAATGACTAAAACTTATTATCCATGATTTGAACTTCACCTTCTGATTGTAATTGTATTCATAAATTCTTGTTATCCAATATCTCAGATAATATGCCAAAATAAGAAGTCAGGAAAAGGAAATATGAGACTCAGAGAGTTGGTTACCGTCGGAACTCTTGGAACCAGGACTTCTGCAATCTGAAGATAAAATTAAGATCAAGGTCCTTGAGGGTGGTGGTCGACTCAATCTCAGATTCAACCTTCTCAGTTAAGCGGCCATGGGAAGAACCCTTCAAGTCAAAACGTCGGTGAATAGCATATTCGGTGCAGAACAAGTTTCCCATAATGACAAATCGCACCTGCTCGTGAATTCCAGGATAATCCAAGTAAGGCTTTTGATATCACGGAAGTTCACGGTTAACATTGAATCTGATAAATGATAAATGGAATGTACTTTTTCTGAACTACCTTCTTTTGTGCAGGTCCAGTCATCTTCACACAATGAAGACCAAAGAATTTGGTTACCAGGGTGTTTTCAAACGCCCGTATATGATTGTAGTAAGCTGGAAGCATTCTCTTAAGCACCTACAGTGGTATTATCAAGTAGGATTTCAGGTTTATTTGAATTTAGAACAATGAAATTACTTCTCAAAATGTCTAAACGACTTGGTCAAGAGAATAAATGAATTGGTGACATGAAAATCCAGATTAAGCTTAGTGATTTTAGTAAACTATATGTGTAGAATGACTAAAAATAATTATGCATGAATCACATGTTTGAACAATGTGCATATTTTAATTAATCTAAAATTTGCATCTGAAACATTTTGTTGATTTGCAAAATTGCCAGTAGCAGATGTTGGCAAGTAGAAATTGGACTCACTTTTACTTCTGACTTCTTCATAGTTTTAATCATGTATTTGTCATCATGAGTCAAGTAAAAGAAGCTTCCGCTTTTTCCAGGGGATGACAACTCTCGAAGGGCATCATTTCCACATATAGATATCATGTAGTCAGCTGGATCCACTTTAAACAATTTTCTCAGAGTCCTAAAAGCATAATTATCACATTTAATCAGCACATCAATAAAGTATTAGACAAAGCATGCTCAGAAATGATGAATGCTCATTAGTACATTGAAAAAGCATAAAATCTCCTTTAAAAAAATGGAATTGAAAAATGCGTCCAAGAGCTCCTTGAGGAAATACTTCCACATAAAAGGGGTCGTCAGTCTAAAAGGGGAGAGATTAAGCAAAAACTGCAGAAACAGTTCTGTTAATACATTGGAAAATGATCATTGATGCATCAATGACTTACCGGAAAACCAATGGGCAGTAATCCTTCCATTTGAACTCGCATGATTGGTGAGGCGGAGTATGTTTTGAGCCTTCTGGAGGAAATCTGGTCCATATTTTCTCCTTCGGATCAAATGCTGCATCTTTCAGATCAAGCGACGTAGCTGGAGCCGGTCTTCCTACAGCATGTCTAAGTAATGGTGCCAAAAAATGAGCTACAAAGAAGTAAAACAAAGCCAATAGAAAGAAACATAGATCTAGCAACACCATCACAAAGATTACAAGCATTTGTTTGATAAAAAAAAAAGAAAAAATAGGATGGGCAATCATAATTATCAACATGTTTTCTTAGGAGATAAATTTATTTTTGATGTTACATAAGCAGTTATTTACAAATTGTTTTCAAAGTAACAAAACAAAATGGAAGGGGTAAGCTTCTACAAAATGAAAGGGGTGATATATAATATTAATAACAAGAATAAAAATAATGAATCGAAGCGCTAAAGCACACATACTATTGATTCCAAATGGATAAAGGCTATTATCTCTATTTAACCTTATTTGAGTCATAGAGATAGGTTGAAAATAGGTCAAGATCTATTTGTGCTTAAGATGTAGAAAGAGCCATCTAAAAGTTGACATAATTGGCAAATGACATACCAAAGAATCCAAAAATTATAAATATAGTTTATCTAACTCTTTTTAAATCACAGCCAATTTTTTTTTTTTTAAAGTCATTTGCGCCAAAATTAGGATTTAAGGCCAGAACAGAGAAAAGTAAGTGTTTTTTTTTTTCTTTTGTAAAAATAACAGCTAGACGAAAAGACACAACAAATCCAGAGGAAGTTGATACCTTATTCCAAGCTGCAAATTTAACATTAGCTCATAGTTCTTATGCCCTCTAGATATTGTAATTCCTTGCCTTTTTGTGGGCTTTATTATGATACGAGGCCGGTATACTGTCGACGCATCAACTTCTTTAGCCCCTGATCCTTCATTTAATTCTCTTCCAGATCCTGAATATCCACTAAATACTTCAGAACTCAAATCAGATTCTGAGCTTAAACTATAGCCACCATCATTGCTCAGCCTCCCATCTATAGATGCTCTCCTTGGCCTTGCATCAATTACTTTAGGAGTTCTCCGCCCCAATGACTCCCCTTCGCAAGGCCAGTTAACCATTTTCTGCGAAGGAAATACCAATACTTTCTCACTTGCACCAATTCTACAATCTCTCAAGTCCAAAAATACTTCCTCAGGATCCCAGTCAAAATTACCCATTTGTGAAGTTGAGGGATAATAAGTCCCACTCTGTTCGTCCTTACTCCACACACCAACATAAAAACTCCCATCAGCCCATCGGAATGTCCCATTTCCTTTAGGCAATCCAACTTCCCAACTACCATCATATCGATTCCCATTAGCCCACATCATAGTTCCATTGCCATTCATCCTCCCAAGCCTCCAATGCCCAATGTATTGGTTCCCATTGTTCCACACATACCTCCCCTGACCATCAGGCTGCCCACGACGCCACACCCCAGCATAATAGTCTCCATTTGCATAATTCTTTGTACCAGTACCATGCTTTATGTTCATCACCCATGTTCCTCTATATGTATCATTTGAAGAACCTGTATAGCTTCCCTCACCATCCATGTACCCATTCTTGAATTGGCCCTCATAAGTCGCACCCGACGGCCAACTAAACTTGCCTTTCCCCATTGCCTTACCTTTGCACCAATCACCAACATACATACAACCATCAACCCACAAGTACTTGCCATGGCCATTAGGACAGTTGTCTCCCCACTGCCCTATATACACATCCCCATTGGAGAATACCTTCTCAACATGATAAATCTCTCCAGGGTTATGAGTTTCATCATCATCTACATGGGCCACTGACATTGTACTGAACATGCTATTTGCCCTGTTTTTTGCTGCTGCTTGTGATTTCTTCAACTTTGCTTCCCAAGCCTTGACAATGCCCCGCAATTCTTTGCTCATTCTCTTCTCATGAACCCACCTTTTTCTCTCCTCCCTCCTTCCAACCTCAGGCACTCTCTATTTCACTATTTTTCCCTAACCCAACTCAGTTTTCCTTGTATCAAAAGTTTCAGCATGAAACACATACCAATAACCATATTTCCAAAAAACTCAGAACACCCCAACAATGTATAGACAAAACAAAAGCAGCCAGAATCACAACAACGGTTTTGTTTCTATTTACTGTGTGGGGGCCTCTTCTACACGATTTTTGAAATGGTTGTTTGATATTCTTGATAGAACAGGCGACGTTAGATTGTTCAAAAAGAAACAAAATGGGGTGGAATACATTAAACGAAGAAGAACCCAAAATCCAGAAAAATAATATACGCCTCTTTGTTGAAATTTTTATTAAAGATTTTTGAAAAAGAAGAAGCTATTAGATGGACAGGAAAAGCAAAGAGACAGAGAAAAATTTTTTGATTTCAATGACAGCCCTTTTCTATTGTTAGATGATTCTTTTAATAAATTATATTCTCTCTGTTCTTTATTTTCTGAATCAATTTTTTTTCCTTTTTAGTTTTGTTTAGTTGATTGACCGAGAGCCGAAGATTCAAGAAGTAAAATTATTTCTTGGTTCCCGGATTTGGCTCCTAAATATGCTAAGACACCAAACAAATGGAAGGATGGGAAGGCACGTTGGGTGCAATTTGTATGAGATATCCAGCGTGCCGTCACATAATTGATAAAATTTTAAACACATCGATTGTCATTATCACTGCTTTTTTCAATTTAGGGTGTGTTTGAACCACATTATTTAGGAAAAATATATTCTGAAATGTAGATTGATGGAAAATGTATGGTTGAATGTAAAATACTACTTTATTGAAGAATGTGTGGTTGAAAATGAATAGAAAAAAAAAAAAAAATTTTAATGTGTATCAAACATGGGTTTAATCTAATTTGTCAAATATATCATGCATCATCGGTGTTCTGTAAAACTTAAAGAGTGGCTAGCCATGTAGATCAAGTTTCGAACTAAACGACTCTAGGCGGTCTAAGCACAAAAATTAAATATTAAGGGAAAAAAACCAAAAAACAAAAAAAAAGCACTCATAGTCCTAAAGCAAGAAATACGTTTTGCCTACACTTTGCACCTAGACCCAATTTTTAGAACATGTGCATCATATACAATAAGGTTAAGGGCAATTATATTACCACTACATTATATTAAGTGAACCACAATTTTTATCGTCTTTTTTATTTACTTAAATAACCTCAAGTAAAATTACATCGTTAGGTTTTTATTACACTTTTTAATAAAATAAATTATTGATCCATTACAAATATAAACCTAATTTTTTTTTTCCTTTTTTGTATAGTTGCGAGTCTCATGCCTCCACGATACCTCATGTAAATGAGGTCATCAATTTGTTTAATCTTTCTTTATGAGTTTTGTTTATGTGAATTCTGTTTTTGACCTGTGAATTCATAATTCCTATGTTTGATTAAATTTTCCAGTAAAACGTAATTTATGAGGTTTTTGAAGCTTAAACAAATTGATGAAAATCTCTAATGTAAAACCTATGTTTTCCAGCAAAATATAAAAACATTTTATTTAGTTGTGAATTCGTAATTCTCCATCCCAGACATTTCAATTGTCTGACTAATTGATTGGCTTCTCATAAAAAAGAAAAAAGTTTAAGTACCGAAATTTCTTGTCCTGAACCCATCTCTCCCCCGAGCATCTGCGAGTCATTCTTTCCAACAAATGGGTGGAAGGAATATAAAGGATGAGAAAAATGAGGAATAATAATTATTATTATTAAATTGTGAGTGCAACTGTAAATTTGTTGTGGTGTATTTATAAAAAATATGTTTTCATTGTGACTTGACATGTCATTTGCGTTGAACTAATATAATTGGTAGTTAATCTTTAAAAATCAGACGGAAACATTGAAATAATAAGAAACGAGATAGTTTGAAGAAAATTTGAGCCTGCGGGTCGAAATGAAGACTAAACATTAAAAAAGATAATGAGAGTCTTTCTAATTTAAAAAGAAAAAAGGAAAAAAAAAAAAATTTAAATTATGATTCTACAGTTGGGGGCACGGTTTACATGGTATGGTGATCGTGCCTCCCTTGTCCATTGGAATTTGGATGTATGTATTTTATTGGTTGGAATTAAAAGATGAGTATTTTCTTGTCTTGTAGGACAAAATACAATTATGAATTATGATTTAATAATGATGATGGATATCATGTTACATGTTTTCTGATTTTATATTTAGTTAAATGTTTTGTGTTGTCCGAAATTAATTTTTTTTTATGGTGCTTCAAGTTTGAACATTAGAATATGAATATATGTACATATAACTTATGAAAATTTACAGTTGAGTCCTCAATATATGGCAAATATGTCCTCCATGTTCTTTCTTTTTCATCTAAGTGCTCAATGTTTCAATTTTGTAGCACTTGTATCGCGAGTTAACAACTAGTTTGTTCAATTAACATTTAAATGGTCATATTTTTGTTAAAGACAACTTACCATTGGCAAATTTATTGAAATAAGAAATAATAAATAGAAAAAGAATAAAATACGAATTAATAAAAACCTCAATTTATTAACGCCCATGAGATAGAGCGCAAGATGGGTGGAAGGATAGGATTGATTTGTACGCCACAAGATGAAACGTGTGGCTAGTAATGGTCAATTGAGAGGTTATGGGTGGTCGAATGTTGCAAGGAGCTCAACGAGGTTAGCTGGAGTGAGGTGCAGAAAAAGTAGTTGGAGAGGATGAAATTAAGCATTTTGTAAAAGTGAGCCATTAGACTATTTAACGTCTAAACATATTGAAATCGTCTAGTGGCATCTCATTTACTAAAAATAACAAGGTTGATATTCTAGATGCAACACAAAAGGGGTTGTGCGACTACATGCTACATTTTGCATAGATCCAGAACTCCAACTAATATTTTCAGTAATTTTAAAATAGAGTAAGAAATTTTTGAATTTGTATCAATATTTAATGTCCACAACTTTGAGCCAAACCTAATATCCGTTTAATCATATTCTCACACCAACATCTTGTACAAAAAGAATCAATTTATGCAAATAAATATTCATAAAATATGTTTTATTTATGTGAAAACCTTCGAGGAAACCCTTTCCTATCACCCTCACTCAAGATACACTAGCAACGAAGGTGTTGTCAATGTTCTAGATGCGATAGGATTGCCTTGCCCTTGCTCTATGGATTGCCTTTATAACAAACTTTATGAATTCCATTGAGTGTCATATTGGTTTTCGAATGCTTTTCTAATGAGTAAATTAAAGTCGAGAAAAAATTGTCATGGAATATCATGTGTCTATTGCGTAGTTTACCAACTCAGCTTGGTTCAAAACTTAAAATGGAGAGGATTCCAAGTTTGGACTACTCTTCTATTGACTTACATTAAGAGATTTCGTTGCGCCATTGCCGTCTCAATTGGTTATTTGACATAAACTTGTCAACCATTTAGGGTCCAATTGGTTTGTATTCAATTTTCAACTTTGAGTTTTGATTTCATTTCCAGTTTTCTATTTTAAACTTCTATTTTGAAAGTGTTAAAAATGCGCTTGATTTATCGTTTTAAAAAATTATTTCTCAAACTAGAAAATTAGAAAACATCTTTGGTTTAAAAAAATCTTAAAATTATTTTATGAAATTTTATTCCAAGAAATTTGATTATTCAATAAAAAAAATTGAACAATTTTAAGTTAATATATTATTAAGTAATATATAAATTTTAAAGTTTGTGAATCTTACAATACTTTTTCTACCTACAAAAGCAAAATCAAAACAAATAATAAGCACTTGTTTGATAGAGATTAAAATCAGATTTTTAATAGATTTTAATAAAATTTGATAAACGTGTAATTGAAAAGTCGTGAGTTTCATAAAATGTTTAGCAAACATGGGGCTAAATTGAGTCCAAAATACAAGAAATAAAAATAGACTTGCTATATTTTGCTTAGATCAAGAGTTCCAACTATAAAATATTGAAGTAATATTTAAAACCATGTAAAAGATATTGATTGTTAGGTTTTAGTTGATTTTGTAATTGGACAGAAAATTAACAAAAAAAGATCGTGCTAGGGGCAATTTTGTCATTTGTCGCGACGGTATCGAAATGAGCTGAAATTTGGTAGGCTGATTGGAAACGGTCCAAAAAATTGGACTTGGTGCAAAACCTGAGATCTCGAGATTTTAGCCAAATTCCTT
>CAIGRL010302001.1:0-11547 GCA_903798325.1 Fraxinus xanthoxyloides
AAAATAGGTGGGTCGGGTTGGGCGAGTTTATTCGATTTTTATAGGTTAACACATAATCCGACCCAACCCAACACACCTACCCATCTAACCCACCCAGCCCATGTAAAAACAACAAAAAAAGGGACCCAACCAAGTCGGGTTGGTTCGGGTTGGGCGGTTTAATCGGGTTGGGTCGGGTTTTGCCCACCCCTACATACAATAATAGATCTAGGTTTTCCCAAAAAAAGGAAGACCGCTGAAAATTATTTTTCCAGGGTCCATACCTCCGATCGAAGCCACAATATTAACCCTATAAGGCTCTGTTACCACTTTTACACAAATCGTTCAAGATCTTAACCGATCAATTAACACATCAAAACTATACAGACTTTAAAAACCAACCACTTGACATCAAAACTTCAATCAACCTTGCGCTCAAAATATCATGCCCATCTATATCAACAAAGAGGCCACAAATTCACCCAATAACCCTCACAAAGAATCGGCAAGTTGCAGTCTCTTCTATGACCTAGAATAACTCAACTCCGCCACAATCGATTCACACTCCTACAGAAAGAAGAACACTCAGACTTCTAATTTCACCAAGAAACTCAAAGAATCATCCAACCAGAAAATGAAGATGAAAAGGGAGATTAACATCGAACACTCTCAAAGAAAACCCTCAAATGGAAGATAAAATGAATCAAATGAATTAGGGTTGAGATACACACAAAACATATATATACCATTCGGTTCTACCATAGATCAGAAGAGAGATCAATGGTTCATAGTGACTTCCAACTTATCACACCAAGGAGACTTAAAGTCGTACAACTGATGTGTGAGATTAAGAACCTAGGCTTTGGTATTAGGCTAGGTTTCACTGGGCCTCTTCAGAAGAAATTGTTTGAGCAATAGCAAGTTGAGCATATAGGCCATTTTCATCATAGCCTAATTATATGGATTGGACTTGGATCTAGCATCACAATCCCACCACGCCTATAATGGTGGTGAGGTCGGCACCGGCCCGCTGGGATGGCCACTGGTGGGACCTCTTCAATAGGATTCTCCCTTACCCTCATGGGAGGAACTTCAAGGTCGGAGCTTATTTTCTTTTAAAGATGTTGTCTTCAAACTTTTGAGGCTTCCTCTTGTTCTTTTTCAAGAATAAATTCTTTTTTCAAAGGGGTGCCCAACTCTTTCCCAGCAAGCTTTTTACATGGAAATGTTCGTGGTTTTTAGTAGTGTTTCCCACAGACGACATCAATCTGTTGACTACAAAAAATGTGCCAACAGATGCTGGGCCCACTTGCGTCTTGTCAAGCTAATTCCGACACATGTTGACAGATTACTAGTCGAAAGTGTTGAGTTTGAACGTGGGAAAAGCTTTTGACACGAGACAAATATGTTCGAAATCCTGTAAATAAAAGAACAATAAAATACAATAATGAACGATTAACAAAGAAACAAAATAAACACCGATATTACCCAATGTTCTTCTTCGAAATTCCAACATCAAAGAGAGGGAGTATGTTTGTGTTATTGATCTCCCCTTTTTCCCAACTCTTGTTATGACATTAAGAGGATTTATTTAAAGTATTATATGTACAATAATAACCGTTGAATGATAGGACATGCGGTATCATCTCCTTGACCGAAACATCACCTCATATGCATCATTTTTTACTATTTTAGCTCATGAAGCCTTAAATGCTTCTGAAAAAGGCGGCCAACCCATGCCTTAAGTTGACATGATTAACCATTTCTACTCATTGCAGCTGTACAATCAATCATTTCAAAAGGATTTTATGCACTTTAAGATCTTCAATCGTAAGTCATCATTTGTTATAATTTAAGCTTCGGATTCTGCTTTATTGATCCTCGATTTGATGTATAAGTTTCGGAGCTTCAGTTGAACAAGTAGTACTTCAACGTCAGAATTTTATCAATTTGTTTAGTATATCCGCTTTCTCCTAAGTTTTCGACATGAGGTGCTTCAATAATGTTGGGCCTTGGAGATATATTGGGCTTCGGGCAATGGTGCCTCGGAATTATATTGGGCTTTGGGCAATGACACCTAAAAATTTCTGGAGCTCGGCTGATGCGACTCCACAAATAGGCTTCGGCCATTTCTATATTTTGGGCCATTGGTCTTATGCCGCCTTGGGCGCAACAAAAGTCATCTAAAGGAAATTTATATACTTTTGGCCATTTTTCATTGATAAGATGAGAATTTTTTCTTTATATAAATTTGTAAAATTTTGCTTAAAATGTCAAAATGAGGTTTTATGAACGGGTTCCTTATGGGTGGTGACGGGGCCCGGGCCCGGGCCCGCACATGTACAATTGTTGAGTGTACTCCAAACTCTCCTCTTTGTTTTCGTGCCTGCCTCAAACCCTGAACGCTCATAAGAATTAAAAAAATATATAATATTTATTTTGAAAGAATCTTTTCCTCAATAAAACTTGTGTAAACTGTTATTTGAATAATGGAATTTGCAGTTTCTCTATCACATTCGTTTCTTCTTACATGGTATACATGTGATAATTAATAATCTGATACATAAGACAATAAAAAATTGTTATATTAATGTATCAAATCACTAACCACCATATGTATGTGACGTAAATTAACCATTATTTCAAAATTCTTTTTTTTTTTTAAAAAAACTCATTTCAATCACATTCTTACATTAAAATATTTTAAACGTAAATCCAAATTTTTTCCTACTTTTTAATCACACATTCTCCAAAAATTCACTATTTCAAAACTCATTTTCATTGAATAATGATTGTCAAACATGGACTTAATTTCAGTTTTTACTTGAATAAATGTAAAGCGCAAAAATTTATTTTGGAAAAAGAAAGTACAGTAAATAATATGTACTATCATTAGAAGTATTTGTTATTTGATGGTTTAAAATATTAGAAAGAAGATAATTGATTGCGTTTCTATCTTCAATTCACGTTATCAGTAGTTCAGTTTTTTTATTATTATTAAACATAAAATTATTCTTCAGTGGCCAAAATTCAACCAATAATTCATTTGGGAAAAAATAAGTCATTAACATTAGAAATATATTCGCATAATCGAACACCAGATGCCACCATCTAGTCTACCCTTATAGTAAATACTAAGTGGATGTTTGGTAGGGATAAAAATTAAATTTTTAGTAGATTGTAATTGAAGTTTTTGAAATGTGTGATTGTAAAGTTGTGGAACCCATAAAAATGTGGTTAATATTGATTGTTTGATTTTGATTAAAATTAAAATTTGATTTTAATCCATAACAAACAAGGCCTAAATACTCGATCAGAGAAGACAAAACTCCATAGTAACCACAACAAATGTAAATGACGACTTCAACTGTTGTTGTAGGACCAAAAATAAAAATATAAAAAAAATTGCCTAAAAAGCATTAAACTAATGATAATCTAAGAAGTAGACATTTAATTATGGGTGAGCTAAATCAAATCATATCATTATTAAATTGAAATTAAAAATAAATGTATAAGAAAAAGGATTTTCTGAAAAATATTCTAGCTTTTGTGTTGTATCAAGTCCACCCTACTAACATCAATACAGATCACCTACCTTAATGAATTATTAAATAAAGCCAATATAGTTTTTGTCTGATGTTGCTTATGACTGGAAAACAAAAGGTAAACCATCTGTCAATTCCTACCAAAAAGTAGGACCAAATTTGACTTTTTGAAGGGCACTTGCATGATTAAAAAGAAAAAGACAAAAAAGGAAGAACAAACAGAGCAGAAAATGGCGAAAATGGAAAATAAGCTAACCATATTGGACTAGAAAGAAGGGGAAATTGAAAAGGACATGAAATTGCTAATGCCGAATGGCCATGGCAGTACATAAATTCAAGCAGTATCCAGATTGAAAAACTTAATAATTTTTTTGTATATACATCAAACTTCATTTTCAACCCCCACATTCCAAGTATTATCCATCACTCATTTCTATATACTTATAAATTAAGTCATTTATAAGTTCTTTCCAGATGGATTATAATTACTCCCACCTACCTTCCTTATCACGTGCAAGGAAGTCTGGGAACCTACCCTCCTTATCACGTGCAAGGAAGTCTGGGAAATAATCTACAGCTAAGAAAATTGAAGCAAACATCATTTTTAGCAAATTTGAGGTCGTCTATGTTAATCATTTTCTACCACACTATTAGGTGATACTGAAGTCCCAAGTGTACAAAAGATATACAAAGGCCGCTAGATTTTTGCTAAGAGCGTAACAATTATCTGCTTACTGGATTGGAGAAAATCCTAATGGCTCACAATCCACTGCTTGATCCAAAAATGTAAATGGTCCCTCATCTTAAATGTTTATAGGCAATGAAATTGCCCATGGAAAGATACATGTGCCTTTCCCACAAGAGTGTAGAAGAAGGGGAAGAGAAATCTATTCTTCCCTTGTTTTGGTCACATAAAGATAGGGAAAAACTAAGAAGTTGTCAATGATTCCAATCCTGGACAGGTAGGACGGACGACAATATCCACCCAATATGGATAGAATAACTAAATTTCAGTTTGTGTCCAATTAATGTCGAATGGGACCGGCCCATGACTTCCACAAACTTGTTGATAAAACTAACTGCTGACAAAAATAATGATTGTAGATGGAATGAAGAGCCAACATAAATCAAGAAGAGAAAGCAGATATAAAGAAAAATCTACAAGACAGACCAATCCATTGACATTTTCCTCCTCATCACAAGCCTTGCATCAATTTAGTTGACAAAACGATATCAAAGTATGATGGAGCCATTATGGCGGAGTCCATATCCCGTGATACAGGGGGGACATAGCACTCTCCCTTGCATCAGTTGTAAAAAAAAATTCAAACCCAAGAGTATGTACTCGATTTTTGCATCTCTATAAATAATTATGCATTCTCAAGAATCAAGCCAGCCATGAATTAATAATTTTGATTCCAAGAAAACTTGCTGAATGGGATAGAGAATATCCACAGAAGCTTATAAATGAATGGGACGGACAAACTTCATTGTTCACAACAAAATATCAATGTTAGCAATCATAAGATTATTCAATAATATTCTCTCGTCCAGGTTCCACCTAGGAAATAAGAGATAACCAATGAACTGATAACCTAATTTCCATCTTCAAATGTTAGTCCTCATCAATTGAACTGAAATTCTAAGTTACACGGAACTAGGGTCCTGGAATCAGAATCTTCCAAACTTTACAACTCAGTTCTACATGTTGGTCCAACCAATCTTGGATTTATAGCCTCATCGAAGTAGCCACCATCTATCTCATGCTGATAAACTTGATATTCTACAGCTGCTAAATCCAAGTCTCTACACGGACACATAAGCTATTGAATGCGTCTCTTCTTCAAAGGGCATATTTCATCAAGAATCTTTTTATTTTTTATTTTTCAAAAATGAGTTGTGATAAAGGTACCCCCAGTATCAAAACAAAGAATATGAAGTCTAGAGTTTGACAAATCTATAAAATGCATAGATTTGACATCTGCATATACATTAAGTCTTCAGCACAGATATAATTATATATAACGACATGTCAAAACTATTAGATATCTTTTATAGCATCTGCATTTGGCAACAGACAGACAGCTATTTAGTATGAGTCAAAGAAAGGGCAATTTTATTTCTTCATTATTATCACAAATAACTTAGGAAGAGAAATTCAAGTCAGTCGAAGGAGCAAACATTAGTACAGCTTTGTATTTCATTATTTAGATAGTTTTAAACGACCTACTAAAACTCTAAAACGAAGAGTAAAAACACAAGATCAGACAACATTTGAGTTTAACTACTTAGCAAAATCAAAGGTACATCCAAAAACGAAAAAAAGAAACAAACAACTACATAAAAATGCCACACAATATTGTGAATGAGAGAGAAAAGAGCATACCCTTTCCCCTCTTCTTTCTCTACATCTATTCTGTGTCTGAAGGTAAGTATGAAGAATCAACAGCACTGCCAAGCGCAAGGCTTTGTAAACCCGGCTTCAGTTCCCGGTTACAGAAATCCTCGTACTCTACTCTATCCCCTCCTTTCTTCTTCACCTCCACGACTCTCAATGATGGTGTCAATTCAAATATCTCAGCTGCAACTGTCAATGGCCCTTTTACACCCTCCCTTGACCCTTCCAAACTCACTCTGCAGTCCTTTTTCCTTACTGAAAAGCTCACCACCTTCGCTATTTCCTCCAATTTGGATATGATATTTGAAACAGGTGCCCCTGAAACAAACCTTGCCTCATCTGTTCCCTCCTCGAATAATCCAGACAGGTCAAAACCACGAGAAAAAGAAATAATATCAAATGCATTCAAACTAGCAGGCCTCGGAAGACTAGCAAACCTCCTTCTGGTATCCAATTCAGACTCAGACTCGGATAACGACTGATCAGATAAAGACTCCACGTCATCATTCTCATCATCATTAACACTGCACAATTTATCATCCTCGATATAAAATTTCACGTGCTTAAAACCCCTTTTGAACCATTTGTTATTCATAATATCGGGGATTGTGATCCGGGTTTCGGGATTAGTATCAAGCAAACGGGTTAAAAATCGAATCAATTCCGGTGTGAACCATCTTGGACATCTAAATTCACATTTATATATCTTTTTATACATAGTCATGATATTTTGATCATGAAATGGCAAGTGCCCTGCCATCAACACAAAGAGTATCACCCCACACGACCAAATATCGACTTTGGCTGCATCATAACCTTTCCGGGCCAGAACCTCCGGCGCCACATATGCCGGCGTCCCACAAAAAGTGTGGAAAAGGCCATCCTGCTTTATCTGTTCAGATATAGCGCTGAGGCCAAAATCGGACACTTTTAAATTCCCATCCTCATCCAATAAAATGTTTTCCGGCTTCAAATCCCGATGATAGACCCCCCGGGAATGGCAAAACGCCACCGCAGAAATCAACTGCTGGAAATACTTCCTCGCAACCTCTTCTTTAAGCCTGCCTTTTGCAACCTTGTTAAACAATTCACCTCCTTTAACATATTCCATAACGAAAAATATTTTTGACTTAGTTGCCATAACCTCAAACAATTGTACAATATTCGGATGCCGCACTCTTCGCAAAATCGAGATCTCACGTTTGATGTGCGCTATAAGGCCAATCTTAAGGATCTTCTCCTTGTCTATGACCTTGATCGCCACATTTTCCCCCGTTTTAACATTCCTGGCATGGTAAACCTTCGCAAACGTCCCGTGGGCCAATAGTTTCCCGATTTCATACCTCCCTAATAACAAACCCTGGATTTCTTTCTGTTTTGCTCTTCTCGTTGCCGTGGGTGCAGCAGCAGCCATGGATTCAAGCTTTTCCCAAAAACGCTAATTCAATTCAAATTCTTCTAAGAAGAAAAGGCCCTATTTTGGGAGTGGTGGTTCTGCCATGAGTGGGTGGGGGCTTCTAGGTTTGAGCTGGTGTCCCGTGTTTGGTTTTTTCCTTTAATTGTTTGTTTGCGTTTCTTCTGAGGTCGGGACGAGTTTTTTAAGAAACGGACGTTAACGGCGTATTGACGGTGAGGGCATAAATGTAAAGAAAATACAGCTGGCGCTACGTGTACGGTAATAAGATATTGACTGTACCGGCTATCTTTTTCATTACGTGAGTTGAGATTCCTGTCTACGCGCGACCACGTTTGATTTCAAATTATTATTTTTTTCAAACAACGTTGTTCATCGGTTTTTACATCCACCTTGACACGCGGTTTTCCATCTTATTAATGATACATTTTTTAATAAAATAATATTACGTATAAATTTAAAATTTTTTTAATCTAATCATACATTCTTTAAAAAATATTAATCTAAAATTATTTTTTTTCAAATAATGAAACTCAGACGATGGCTTAATTTTTTTCAACACCCTTTCACGAGGGCAGACTCATCACCCGACGAAGGAGTGCGATTGCCTATGTTGGATTTGTCGGAGTATTTAATACCATCGGGTCACTATTGCATGTTGTAGAGAGAAGAAGCGAAGAAGGTGACTATTTTTTAGGTGGACATTTTTTTTTATTAACCCATTTGTTTAGGGTTCAAAAAGTTGGGCCTTTTTTTAAAAAAAATTAGGTACAATATAAATGAAATAATACCCGCATCCAAACCCTTCCCTTCGCCTTCGTAGTTCGCCTGCAACTTCGTCCAACCTTCAATTGGATCTTCACTTCTCCTTCTCGTCGTTCTGCTGTCGGCATTTTGTCAACGCCACTACCTATCGGTTGTTGGTTTTCTGTACTGCCTCTGTTGCTATCTACCGGTAAGCTGCTTATTCTCAACTTTCCATTTCTGTATCTATTTCAGTTCTTATGAATTTGAAAAAAAAAATAACAAGAATAAAGAATATTAGCATTTCAATTTCAGTTTTTCACCTATTAGCATTCCGGTAGTTCTTGTTGTTTTCTTCAAATTCAAATTCATCGCTAGTGGTAGGCTAACAGCTAGCTCGTCTCTCGGTCTGGCCTATTACAATTTTATTTAATTAAATATTAATAAATGAACTCACTTTTATGATTGTTAATTGTCGACGTTCAATGGTTAATTATCAACATCTGATCCGTCCGTGCTGAATTTTTGTGTTGGGTCCGGCACTGCATTTTCATATCACTAGTCAAACTTTGAAACATAGAAGAAAATGTCATCATTGATGTAAATAACAGTGTATATTGTCTCTCGTTTTTTCAAAACTCTTTTTCCAACGTACTTATTTTCAAATAATAAAATATTTTACACTTAAATTCAAGATTTTTTTTCTACTTTTTAATCACGCATTTTTCAAAATTTCACTATTCAAAACAATGTTAAATGCCCACCAAACATGGGCTTAGAGCACCTCCAAGTGATTATTTATTTATAAAGAACATCTTATACATTACACCGAGCGTCTATAAATTTAGAGAGTCAAAGATTTTATGCGCTCCAACAATACTCTCTATTTTGACTCTTTCATTTACTTTTATGAATAAAAAATTATTAATTTCTTCTTATATTTTATCCAATACAATTTTTATACGTCAATAACCAATCGGTTTAATTGTATTTTTGATTAGTTTAAGAAATAGAGTATTAAAATTTTTGACTTATTAAATGCAAGCATTGTAGCTCTCTATTTTAAAAAGTCAATGCAAAGAGTTTATTGGAGCTTGCTTTCAAGGGTATCTTCATAAAAACCTCTTCATTTATACAGCATATCTTATAGAGTACTGCTATTTGTAGTGAAAACTTCCGATAGTTTTCATACATGATATATATGTGGCGATTTGTGATTTGATACACAATAAAAAAAACTACCACATTAATACACTAAATCACAAACCGTTACATATATACCACGTAAGAAGACCACCGGTAGTTTTCAGTGCGATTAACATTATTCTTTTATATATTATAGAGTATCTTTAAATTTAAAACCAAATTTTTTTACATATTCCAATAATGCTCTTTATTCTAGTTTTTCGTTTTACTTTTCTTAAGAATTATTTATTGATTTCTCCTCGTATTTTATTTAACATAATTTTTTAAATGTCAATGACTAATCAATTTAAATGTAGTATTAATAATTTAACAAGTACAATATTGAGCCCCCATTTGGCCCCATTTTTTTTCCATTACATTAAATTAATTTTTCTCTCTTCATTTCAACCACACATTTATCAAATAAAATAATATTACACACAAATCTAAAATTTTTCATTACTTTTCTATCACACACTCTCCCATTAATCATTATTTCAAAAATGTTTAACACCCCAAAATGAGGCCCAAACATGGGCTGAAATTTGTAACTTATTAAATGCAATAATTGTAAAATAAGAATAGATAGTGAATTGATTCTCCAAATTTGAAAAGTCAAACGCACTCTTTATTTTAAAAGATTAAAATATATAGTTATTTTTATGTATTAGCTCTTTAAAATAAAAAATAGTTTGTATTTACTATTTAGAGGATCTCTTGTAGACGCTCCAAGCATTATATCTTAAAATAAAGAATATTTTGTATATAGATAGTTTATAGGGTTGCTTGGAGATGATCTTAGAAGGTAGAATAGAGGTGGAAATAGCGAAACTAAAAATAATGAAATTTTTGCATGAACTAAGGGATATGCTACACGCACAATCGGTGTACGCGCCCCCCTTGGGAGCCCAAGATTGTTTTATTGGCCGTGAGCCTCTCCTCTTACGAGGGGAGTGTCCGATGTACACTTATCATTTCTCATATAGGGTTTTGAGCTATAATTGAATACATTACCAATTTTTGTTATCATTTCTCATATATAGTTTTGAGCTATAATTGAATACATTACCAAAATTTTTGTTTAATCGGTCTAATTATAATGACATTAATAAAAAGAGAGGACGACCTACCATTATAAGATGCTACTCGTGACTGGTGGTCATTCTAGTATTTTATAACAAGAATTTGTTCCTGACCTACCATGATAAGATGCTACTGTGACTGGGGGTCATTTTAGTATTTTATAACAAAAATTTGTAGACCTCCGTTGACAGAAAGTTTGACGAACGATGAGATGACATGCAGTTTAGACATTGATTTTAATACCTCATAACTTGTCAACAAATGCATAAACAATAGGTATACAAGTAGCTTAATTGAACTCACTACTAATCAATTTGTTCGGGTGAAATCATTGAAATTTTTGGATTAAAACCTTATAAAATCTTATTATAAATGTTTTGGGGAGCTAACTCTTTACAAGCCTTGCTTCATTTTTTCAGAATAGCGTATGGGAAATTTATCAATGGAGAACAAATTTTATTGATAAATTTATTATTCGAAGTGAAGCAGTACTTAAGATCAATGACTACAATTCGATACAAATTGCATTAACATTCTTCTTCCTCTCTAAAGCGACTTATTAATGTAGTCTATTTTTTAAACCTATAACGATTTTCTTAAAAATATAATAATTAATTCATCCAGATGTGGCATAAATGGAAGAATTTTATAATTATTTGTTCCTACGTAGGAATGCTCGAATTGAATATTAATAAAATTCCTCTAAAAATAAACGAAGACAACCCGATGATTCTTCTTTTTTGCTTTTCCTTTGTTTGAAATTGATTAACTTTTTCTCATAGAAGAATCAAACTTGAAAATATCTTCATTTTGGTTCTTAAAGTTCAATAATTGAATCACTATGAATATTTAGCCTTAGGTTTAAAGTGATTGTTGAATTTTTTTTTTTCGCTCTCTTCAACTACACATTATGCGAAAAAAAATAAAATTTTCATGACCTTTTTCCTTCAAAAAACCACTCCCACACAAGAGCTCGTAACATTTTCAAAACGTACGAAAAAAGACGAGAACATTAGCAGGAGTTGACATGCTTCTTTTAAGCCCTTGTCCGACTCCACTTTTTACAAGATTAAAATCAAATTTTATATCATTGCAAAGTGAAAGTGGGTTCCAGCATCCGACTTTTATTGAAAAGGAAGTAAAAAATAAGGATTATACTAGATGTACACTCGGTTGTCTACATAATGGTTTACACCCTC
>CAIGRL010302012.1:0-14424 GCA_903798325.1 Fraxinus xanthoxyloides
AAAAGCCTTTAAATAGGCGTTACAAGAAATCCTAAAAGCATATAATAGTAAAACATTCCAAAAATAGCAAAAACTTAAATGGAAAATACGGAAATTAATTATTCGAAAGCCTAAATGAAGGAATTTGGCTAAAATCCCGAGATCTCGGGCTATTCCCCGAGTCCAATTTTTCGTGCGTTTCCAATCAACCTACTAAATTTCAGTCCATTCCGACCCGTCGTGACAAATGACAAAATTGCCCTTGGCGCGGTCTTTTTTTTTGTTAATTTCCTGTCCAGCACTTCTTCAAACACCAAAGCTAGTTGTCCAACATCACATAATTTCTGTAAAATCGTTTGATGACTTTGATTTTCTTATTAATCAAAGTTTCGAATTAATTTTCCCCTAGATTTAGTTTTCGACTCTACAATGTTGTTTTGCATTCGTAATGTGATTCTTTTTCTATAAAACAGGTCAAGACTTATTTTGTGGAAAAATAATTATAAGATATTTTTGACAAAATAACTTGTAAATTAACTCTACTTTTAGCTAGGGACATCAAAACATGCAGCCATTGATTTTCTCAATCTTTATTGCATTCGTTTGCTTTAGTTTTTCAAACTTTCACTTTAAATTATGGATCTCTGACATCTATATCATGTTCTCTTTATGCACATTCACTTAAAGGTTTAAATTTAATTATTTTTGGATCCAAAAAAGTAAGAACAAAGTTTTATACTTTCTTGAAAGGAAAAGAGAATCTGTCAAAAGATGCAACAGTTGAATAAGCAGGCCACTGACGTGATATGGGATCGGATAGGTGCTTTCCTTAGTCGAGAAGATGTTGCTTTTCTTGCTCATTTTTTAATTGAGATAAAAACCATAAAGTCAGCTTACTAGAAAAAAGTAATTAACCTACTGAATGCATTATACTTGGATTTTACCCTTCTGGTTCGAGTGCGTCAACCTTATTGTGATTTTACTAACATCATTAGTCTTGTTTCCGACATCACCTCCTTTTCTAAATCGTGGATATAGATATATATCCTTAACATAGTAAAACGACCTTCATTATTTGTATCAAACAAACAATAAGAATATGAATGCAAATATAATGATTATTAAAAGAAAGAAACTAAAATCTTGATCATAAAAGTCTCTTGCAGTACGTAATAATCACATGTTTACAGTATTGTTCTACTGCTATTGCTCATTTTCTAGTGGCATGATGAATCTGATTCAATCTCATATTCTCGATTGCCATTGCAAGGTGATCAGATGGGCTATCCCAGCTCCTACATCTTCTTCCCCAACACACCCCGTTTCAAGAATTGCAAATTGAAAATAACTTCAAATATAATTGATTTTGAGGATATGTTTGAGGGACAAATTGAGAGAATTTGTATTGTATATTTTCTCTTCCTATATATATATATATATATAAACACACAATTATCACACCTATAACTAAAGAATATTCCCTGGCGAGTGGAGCAGAAAACCAAAACAGAAAAACAGAGAATGATGAGGTGGAAAACTAATTTAGCTACTAGATCCTTCCACGCCTTCTTCTAGAATCGATTTCTGCTGCTGATGTGTTCCTTGCTGACTGTATTGGTTGCTGATGTGGTCTTCCAGCTCAACTTCTTCATCTTTTTTCAATAGCCTCCCACAAGATGGAGATTATATGTCCATAACTCCCATCTTGTTCATGCATGAATAAACACTTTGAGAACTTAAGGATTTGGTGAGAATGTTTGCCGTCTGTGATCTGCTGGACACATGATTTGTGATAATGCTTCCCTCTTATATTTTATCTCGTATTAGGTGACAATCAAGCTCTATGTGCTTGGTTCTTTTTTGGAAGACCGGATTTGTAGCAATGTGAACTGCAAATTTATTATCGCAGTACATGAAGGCAGCTTGAGGATGTGCTATTCTCAAATCTTTAAGTAGGTATTGAAACCATGTTAATTCACAACATAGATTGGCCAAAACTCTATATTTTGCTTCTGAAGAAGATCTGGAAACAACTTGCTGTTTCTTGGATTTCCAAGATACCAATGACTCTCCAATGAAGACACAATATCCACTTACTGATCTTTTAGTTTCAAGACATGCTCCCCAGTCGGAGTCACAATATCCATGGAGTTGTTCCTTTGAATTCGCTGAATAGAGTAACCCTTGTCCTGGCGCACTCTTAATATACCTTAGAACTTTGTGTGTCGCATGCAAATGTGGTAGTCGAGGGGTATACATAAACTGACTTAATAATTGGACTAAGTATGAAATTTCTGGCCCGGTAATGGTTAAGTATATCAATCGGCCAATTAGTCTCCTGTAAAGAGCTAGATTAGGGAGGAGTTCTCCCTCATTTTAAGTCAATTTCCCATTTTGATCAAAAGGGATCCAAGTTGGTGTTGAGCCAATTGTCCCTGAATCACTTAGTATATCAAGAGCATACTTACGTTGGCATATGTGAATACCCTATGCAGACCTGGCCACCTCTATGCCAAGGAAATACTTCAATTTTCCAAGATCTTTGATCTTAAATTAGTCATGAAGACAACCTTTAAGATAGTTAATTGTGTCAACACAATTTCCTGCAACAATTGTATCATCAACATATATCAAAATGGCAGTAAAAGAGTTTTCAGACCCCTTAGTAAATAGATTATAGTCTATCTTGGATTGGACGTATCCTAGCTCAATGATGAACTTAGAGAGCTTAGAGTACCATTGGCGTGATGCCTGTTTTAACCCATACAAGCTCTTCTTGAGCTTACAAACTTTCTTTCTGTCATTGCTTGAATAACCTGGGGGAAGTTCCATATATACCTCTTCTTCCAAATTCCCGTACAGGAAGGCGTTATTGACATCAAATTGGAAGAGATTCCAACCCTTTATTGCAGCCAGAGCCAATAAGGTCCTGATGGTGACAAGCTTAGCCACAGGTAAAAAGGTTTCGTGATAATCAAATCCCTCCTGCTGTGTATACCCTTTAGCAACTAACCTTGCTTTAAACCTTTCTATGCTTCCATCAACATTAAACTTAATTGTGTACACTTATTTGCACCCTATTGCCCTTTTGTCAGGGGGTAAAACCATAATATCCCAGGTGTCATTAATCTCAAGTGTTTTAATCTCACTTCTCATGGCAGCACACCATTTTGGTGAGTCTTTGGCCTCCTGATAGTCTCTAGGTTCAGACTGTGATGTGAGAGAGGTGAAAAATGTTTTATACGGGTTTGACAATCTTTCATATGAAATAGCAGCGTTAAAGGGATATTGCTTACCTGTAGAGTTCAGTCCCTTCAGTTTGTCTGACGATGGGTGAAGGCAGGCAGCTTGCTGACATATGAAGTCTTGCAAGTGAGTTGGTGTCTTCCAAATTCTAGTAGACCTACGGGGGAAGTGAGTGGCAGGAATGATGTCTGATGATGGATTAGGAGCATTATAAGGCTCATCGGTAGGCTCTGGTTGAGGCTCATTATGGTCAAGAGTTTGTTGAGTACCATTTAAAGACTCTGTGTTTTGGGATTCAGATTTTGGTGGATCATAGCTGATATTTGTGTTGGTGTGGCCATGCTAATTTCATTACGAAAAATAGGATTTTGAGGAAGAATGACACCTGGGAGGATGTCAGTATTTTGATTGAATTGCACTTGATTTTTGCTGGTGGGATTTTCAGTTTTAGAAGGGAAAATATTCTCATAGAAAGCTACATTCATGGACACAATTATCTTCCTAGTTTTAATATCCAGCATGGTATACCCTTTGACACCAAAAGGATAGCCTATAAAAGCACATCTCCTTGCTCTAGGGTCAAACTTGTGTTTCCCATTAACAATGGTGGTAGCAAATGCTAGACAGTCGAAGACTTTGAGCTGCAAGTAGTCTAGCTTTTTGTCAAAAAGAATTTGATAAGGGCTTTTGTCATTTAAAATGCGAGATGGTGTCCTACTAATGAGGTAAACAATAGTTAGGACACAATAGTTCGAGTATTTGAGAGGGATTGCACTTTGAAATCTTAAGGCCCTAGATGTATTAAGAATATGCTGATGTTTCCTCTCAACCACTGCATTCTATTGTGGTGTTTCAACACATGTTCTATGATGTATGATCCCCCTTTTAGGATAGAAGTCCCTCATATTAAATTCACCCCTATTGTCACTTCAAATGACTTTAACCTTGGTTCAAATTGTGTTTCTACCAAAGTGCAAAAATTCTGAAGTGCAACACTGGCTTCAGATTTTAGTTTTAACATGTATGCCCAAGTACTCCTACTGAAATCATCCACGATGGTCAAGAAATACTTGGATCCATCACTTCCGTTTCATTGCAGGGTCCCCAGATATCACAATGTATTAATTCGAAGCATCTTTTAGTTTTGTGTGTGCTTACATGGAACAAAAGTTTGTGTAACTTAGATAGAGGACATATAGAACAGTGTCTATCGTTGGAAGTTTTTGAAAATTGAACATCACCATTAACATTGGAAATAGAATAAGAGAAGTGCCCTAATCTATAATGCCAAACATCAAAAGTTTGAGTGCCATTAGTTAATGAAGCTGAAATATAAGTGAAAGGCTGATTGTTTAAAATGGTGGGATGATCTATTAGAGCTGAATGAGAGATTTTATCAAGCTTCATATGATAGAGTCCCTCCTTGACTTCACCCATGCCAATCGTCTTCCAAACTGAAAGGTCTGGGTTTGAGTCAATTTCTTAGCAGAAATCAGATTGTATGAAAAGTTGGGCACACAAAGAACATCATGAAGTGTTAGAGTTTCTATGACATTTACTGTCCCTATACGTGTGACAGGAACCTTATTACCATTTGCTAAAGCTACTGAATAGGAGACTTGTGCCTGAATGGAGGAAAACAATGAGATTGAACAAATCATATGGTCAGTAGCTCCTGTATCTAGGATCTAGGGAACTTCTGAAACTTTAGAAAACTTTGATTCTAAAATAGACATACATAAGGATGTACCAGAAAGTTGGTGTATGCTTTCATCAGATGAGGAGGGAGTTTCAGTACGCTGAACATTGTTTATTGAGTAGGAGGGGTATTGAGGTTCTGTGGTTAGCTTGAGAAGTGCCATGAGCTGGGAATATTGTTCCTGGCTTAATGACACCTGAGAGTTGGGATTCACCACTTCCTGTACAGCTGGCAGGGATGCAATGGACTAATTTGCTAGAAGTCTCACCTTTCCTTCAAATTTCTGGCCTGGTGGGTATCCGTGTAGTTTAAAACATTTATCAGCAGTATGGCCAGGAACTCGAACTGACTTGGTTGGATTAGCTTTGAAACATCTTTCAAATGAATGTCCTGAAATTTTATAGAAGGTACAATAATAACTCTCTTCTTTGTGTTGGGAAATTTTGTTTCTCACCTTCTCTATAACTTCTCATGGAGATAAGAGCCATAGGTTTAGATCTTCATTTTTTCAGTAGAAATTTCTCTCCTCTTTTCCTCATTCGGTATGATCGAATAGACCTCATTTAAGCTTGGAAAGGGCTTGATCAGTAGGACGTGTGCCTTGATTCCTTTGTAAGAATCATTGAGCCCCATCAGGAATTTCATCACCCAGTCCCTTTGCTGATTTTAGACCAAAATTTTCAACCCTCCACAACTGCATTTAGGTATCACTTCATAGTTCATCAATTCATCTAGGAATGCCTTAAGTTTGGAGAAATAGACATTCACAGGGTCTTGATTTTGCAGCAGCATGGTTATGGCCTGCTTATCCTCGAAGATCCTATGTGCATTTTGCTGGGCAAACCGCTGCTCCAGCTCAATCCAAAGCTGGTAAGCCGTTTCAGCATAGGTGGTGCTGTGTTTCATGTCCACAACCATTATGTTCTGCATCCAGGTGATAACAATACCATTGCACCACAACCAATTCTCTATGATTGGATCATTTGGATCTTTTGGCTTACATATGCTTCCATCTATAAATTCCAATTTGTTTTTGATACATAGTGCCCTTTTTATGGATTGAGCCAACGAGTAATAGTTGCTGGCATCTAGTGTTTGAGTTACTAAAATAGCACTAGTACCATCATTGCTTCCAATGAAGTATGGGCTGCTTGGTTGGTAAACGATGTTTGAGCTACTAGTTGCATTTGGATTTTCATTTTGTGCTTGTCGTGGACTTACATTGCCAGCATTTGATTCTTCCATTTCACTCTCTGATACCATTTCAAGAATTGCAAATTTAAAATAACTTCAAATATAATTGATTTTGAGGATATGTTTGAGAGACAATTTGAGAGAATTTGTATTGTATATTTTCTCTTCCTATATTAGTACATTAATGGACGTACATATATATACAATTATCACACCTATAACTAAAGAATATTCCCTGGTGAGTGGAGTAGAAAACCAAAACAGAGAATGATGAGGTGGAAAACTGATTTAGCTACTATATCCTTCCACGCCTTCTTCTAGAATCGATTTCTACTGCTGACGTGTTCCTTGTTGACTGTATTGGTTGCTAATGTGGTCTTCCAGCTCAACTTCTTCATCGTTTTTCACTGGGGGTACAACATTGAGTTCACTGTCTTTATCCTTATCATCTTCACGTTTAAGTTTAAGCTTTGCCTCATTTTTTATGGTCGGGCTCGGCTCGGACCCAAAAAAGCTCGAGCCGAGCCCGAGCTTTTTTTTTTTGCTCAGGCTCAACTCGTTGAGATAGCTAAGTACAGTACTTCGAAGTAAAAAGTACTTTTTTTTTTCAAAAAGTAAGCTTATGAACAGAAAGTCTCAAAAATAAAGTAACTACTGGAAAAACTAGAACGTCCTAGAAAAGAAGTTACTTTAAGCTTCGACTTAAATTTAATCTCGAGTGTTTTAAAGCCAAAGATTTTCCATAATGAAGAGGAGTGCAAATAAGGGTTTGTTTGATGCAAATATTTTGAAAACATATTTTGTAAAAATTGATATTTTTGAAGAATGCATGGTTAAAAAGTTTGGAAAAGTTATGGATTCTTTATTAAAAGAATATGTGATTGAAAGAAAAATCAATTTTAAAAAATTTGTACTAAATATTTTTTGAGCTAAAAGCGTTGATATATTCCCATCTTGTTTACTTCGAAGCCTCAATGCATTAAATTTTCAAACAAAAGGATGCTATACATGAAGGAAATTAGTGCACATAATATTTTGTTACCTAGTTTATAGCAATGAGGTACGGATGCAGGAGAATTCGAGTCAAATGATATCGAGTTGTTAATAGCTTTTTGATGACGTTGAGGTACCATGAGTTGGCAGATCAGTGCAATAATAACAAGTAATCGACGACCTTTCCAAATTGAGGCAGTTTATGGACACATTTTGGTGTTTTGGCCATGACTTTGGCTTCGAAAAGCTATTTTTGACGCGCACGTCGTGGTCACCAAGCTTTCGTTGGTATGCATCGATTTCGAGGGCAAAATCCGCTGTTTTTCCTTCAGTATCCCCAATTTTAGTTATTTTTCTCTTTTTTGGTAATATTTCGTTTGCCTTTTTACTATAGATTATGAACCTGATTTGAGCAAGATTTTTCGGATGTTATTTCTTTTATTACGTACTTTCTTTTGGTATGACTAATGATATTTTGCTATTTTTGGTAAAATTTTGATAATTACAATTTCTTAGCTATATAGCCCAACTTGTGGGCTGTTTTTCACATATTAGATGAATTATAAAGAATTTTCTTTTTTTCTCAGTGTTTTCTCTTGTGTTTTTCATTGTTAATTGCCTGCTGAAACCAGTATGTAGAATAATCACTATTCTACCCGATGTCAGGTACACATGGAAAACAGACATGCCACCAACAAACCAAAGTGATGGAAAAGTATGAAAGTTCAGTGCAATGGAGGCCGGGGTCTTAGTCTTTGCTTTCCGTTTGAGGTCTTCTCAATATCCATTGTCCTTTTAATATAGAACTGGAGTCTTAGTCATTGCTTTCCATATTGAGGCCTTCTCAATATGCATTGTCCTTTCAATATAGAACCAGCAAAAATTGTGAACATATAAGCAAAGAAGAGTTGTTCCAAACAAGACCATTTTATTCAATTTCTTCCACATCCCGTTCAACAGGACTTACGTCTCTCCTTCTGTTAAAATTATGGTGTGACTTGAATTCTATTTAAAAAGGCTATCTGAAGTTGACTTGAGAATTCTACTTAAGTTCTATTTGTGAATTCGAGTTAGAATTCAATTTGGGATTTATGTTGGGATTTGGAAATTTGTGTTGGACTTGAAGAACATTTGAAGGAATCCAATTTGCAATAGGAAGAGAAGAAATCATGTAAGGGTGAAAATGACTAAATGGAGCTCGCTAGCTGCCTTGGTCTTGCTCGAGTGCATAGAACAAAAGATCTGCGTTGATGTCCGCGAGGTGCCACTCAAGCGGCCGGCCACAACTCGATATTCGTGAGACCGTCGCTTTCTCATCCTAGAAAAAATTTCGTTCGAGTTTTTTTGGCCGTTTTTGAATCCCACTTTTTCACAAACACTTCATTATTGTATAGGCTTAAATATAGTTCAACTCCACCACATTTTAGGCTCTTCTTACACTATATATATGAGGAGTCAACCTTTAGAAAAATCAATCCTTACATTCAACACAATAATTTGTAATCCTCCACTATTAACATTAATAAAATTCTTGTCTTCTTCCGGTGGTATATTTTTTACCACGTAAATCTTGTATTCTTGTTTGATCTATTTTTCATATTACCATATTATTATACTCGTTTAAATCATAACAAGTGGCATCAAAGAGATGTTCAATTAACTTAATTGGAAGTTTGATTTTTATGATAACAACTATGAAATATGATATTTCGCTACTGGAACACAGCATCAGATTTTCACTTTAACAAGTAAATATGCTAGTAATGTTTGCTCGAATGGATTTGGATGACGCATTGTTGAGATTTGACAAGATACCCTCAACTTGGTCTATGGAGGAGAGACAACATAAGGATCGAAAAGACTCTATCACATATCCCTTTTCATCTTTCGAATAATACTTTTTAGAACATTTTGAAGAAGAAAACTACGGCTATATTGTGATTAAAATTGGAGCAATTATGTATGTCGAAAAGTCTAACCATCAAATTGCACTCGTAATAGCTTTTTTATTCTTATTGTATGATAGAATGTACATCGCTAAAAGATCACCTAGCGTTTTTAAGGAAATTGTCGTTGATTTGGAGACTTTGGAGGTCTATGATAAATCAGATTTAGGGTTATGATTATTATGCTCGTTGCCCATCTCATACATGTCATTTAGAGTCAGAATCCTATACAGTCGCAATGCTTTCACCATTTAAGAAGTTTATAATACTCTATTTTCAAAAGAGAAGATGATGCATCTTATTGGATTTGAGGTTCATGAAGATGACCTTGTTGTTGATGGTAATTATGTGAGAGGTAGATTAAATCCTAATTACAATAATAAAATATGTAATTGTTGCAAGAGACAGGGGCATATTAGAAGGGATTGTTGTAGAAGAATGAAAATGTAGCTTTTGCAAATAAAAAGAAAAAATAATCAAACACTTCATATAAAGTCAGTATTACAGAAGACATGTACAATGACAGAGAACTTTTGGTTATTTCCAACGGTGACTCCAAACTCGATGATAATTGGATTGTTCATACAACTTACATTTTTCATATATGTCCTAATTGAAATTTGTTTTCGACATATGAAACAATTTTCAAAGGTGTTGTGATAATGGAAAATAATTCACCTTGTAGAATAGCCGGTATTGGAAGGGTCAGAATTAAGATGTTTGATCAGAACACTTGATGGTGTGAGACGTGTTCCCAATTTGTAGATAAATCTTTGAGCACTCTTGATTCAAAAGGGTATATGTACACTTGTATAAGTGGAGTCCTAAAGGTTAGTAAAGGTGCATGTATTGTGTTGAAGAGACAAAAAAGGTCCCAATTATATGTCTTGCTTGGTTCCACGGAATCTTTGAATATTAATCTACAAAAGTTAAGGACTCGGGTGAATTTTGAGTTTAGATTATTACCGTTGGAGATTGGTTTATGATCCATATTAAAGAGTATATCTCAGTCGAGTTCAAAAGTTATGGGCAATGCTACGTTGACACCATCACCATTGATGTCATTGTATTCAATTGTTAGAGACAGACTTGGAAGAGATATTGCGCCTCCATAAAGGACGGTAAACCTGATTTTGTTGTTTATGATTTAAGTGCAATTGAATGTGTTAAGTCTAGCAAAGAACCTTCTCTAGAAACAGTTGGTATTGATTTTATAGGGTATGTTTCTTCTCTGTTTGGTAAATATTAAATTATTTGTGATTTTGTTTCTCATGGGGATAATTCGAGTAACTTTGGTGCCCAATATAATCTTGTTGAGCAGTGCTTGAATTCAATTGATTTTCTTTTTTCAGTTATTGAGCTTACATAGTTGGGTTTTGTGGTTGAGGTGGAGAATTTTTCCCGTTGAAAGATTTTTGGTAGAAAATTTTAGGTTAAAGAGTGGAAATTGATTCCAGGTGGAGAAGTTTTAAAATTTTGTTCGTTACATTGGAATTCATTTCAAGGTCAAGATTTGTTAGAATTAGAGTGTGACTCAGATTTTATTTGAAAAACTAATTGGAATTCTATTTGAAATCGACTTGAGAATTCTAGTTGAATTATATTTGTGAATTCTAGTTAGAATTCAATTTGGGAGTTATGTTGGGATTTCGGAATTTTTGTTGGACTTGAAAAATACTTGGAGTCCAATTTACAATATGAAAATAAATTATGTAAGGAGATGGAAACAGTGAACGACACTTGCTATGCCCCTTGGTCTCACTAACCATCTAAAATAGGAAATTCGGAATTCAATGTCCGCGAAGTGGTCGCTCGAGCAACTATCGTAACTCGATAGATGCGAAACTGTTGCTTGAGCAATGATCTTATTCACGAAAAATCATGTTCACATTTTTGCTTGTTTCTAAATCATTTGTTATCCCAAACACTTCATTATTAGGTAGACTTAATTATAGTTGAACTACATCACATCTTTGGCTCTTCTAGAAAAATCATTCTTTACATTCTACAAAATAATTTGTAATCCTTCTTTATTGATATTAATAAATTTCTCCTCTTCTACTCGTATTATATTTTACCACGTAAATTTTGTGTTCTTGTTTCATCTATTTTTCATATTGCCATATTATTATACTCATTCAAATCATAATACCCTCCTTCGATTTAGAGTTCCATCACTTTGTACTTCTTCCTCTTCCCCTTGTTGATTTTCCACATACCTATGTGTGATGGCTGAAAGATGCCGTAAAATGCATGTTTAGGGGAATTTTCATACACCCTTATGCTTGTATTTGGTGGAGTTGTTGTATGGAAGCATTGTTGGTCACGTTCTTCATATTGGTTAAAGTAGGGGCATTTGTAGTTCTCGATCTGGAATACAAAATCTATTTTTCTCTCTTTGATATTTGATTTTTTATGGTGGGTGTATGGATTTGATGGGATGGTGGTGGTCATGTAGTGAAAGTTAGAATTTGGTGATTTCTTTTAGGGTCTGTTTTATTGCAAAAAGTGAAATTGGGTGGAAAGATGAATTTTAGGGAATTGAATTGCCTAAAATTGTTTTCCTGAGAATTTTCAATTAATTGTGTTTGGTTAATATAATTTTCCAGAAAATATTGAAATTTTGGATCTTTTGGTGTTCGTTTGGTTTTACTTTACATGAAAGTTGACCATTAAAAAGATAAAATTTGTTACAATTAGAGATATAATTTGTTTCAATTGCCTAAAAAACAATTGAAAACCATTTTCCCACCAAAGTGGTGGGAAACCTAATTCAAGGAAAATGGGTCACGTGAGGGATAGGGTGGAAAACCAATTCCAAGGAAATTTCTTCATATTAAACAATGTAAAGGATGAAAAAATGGAAAATGATTTCCAAGTTCCATGGAAAATTGGGGATATCAAACAGGGCCTTATTTTCTTGATGGCGAGGACGGTGGCAAAAGTGGCGGAGATGAAGGTGCAATGATGGGAAAGGTTATAACTTCTCTTGATTCTTGGTGGCAGCTTGAAGATCGAGTTGAGGTGGTGTTGTATATCTAGTGGTAGTGATGTTGGATGGGAAGGGCTAGAGTTTTGGAGTTGGTGGTTTATTGTGGAGGTAGGCAATGGTGGTGGTGGCTACATGCTCCATTTTGAGCACGATGGCAATCACTAAGATGGCCTAGAATTTTGCATGTGGTGACTTATGTTGGAGACAACTGGCAGCGATGGCACACACTAGGTATTACAAGTGCTACTCTTTGTGTAATGGTGTTGATAGTTGTCGTGGTGGTGGGCAATGTAACATAGTTTGTTAGGGATGTCAATGAGTCGAGCAGAAAAAAAGCTCGAGTCGAACCCGAGCTTTTTTGGGCCCGAGCCGGGCCCGGTCAAAAAAAATGAGGTTCGACCCGAGCTTTTGATCCAGGCCTTAGTGGGCCGGCTCGACTTTTTTACTTTGACATTTTTTTTAAAATATATATATTTACTGTTTTTGCAAGCAGCTAAAAGAGATGCCTGCAAAGGCAGTAGCAAGCAGCTCAAAGCTACCTGCTCACAGCTACAGGTAGCTGCGCAGCAGGCAGCTTAAGCAGCTTTAAGCTGCCTGAAGCGCAGCTATTAGCTGCCTTTGCAGGCAGCTAATTTCATTTTAATTTGTTTTTTATATATATATAGTGCAGGCTCGCCCAGGCCACGGGCCGGTCCGGGCTCGAGCGACGCCCCATAATGGGGCTCGGCCCGAGCCTGGCTCGGTGCCACCTAGCTCGAGCCAAGCTTGGCTCGGGCTTTTTCCAAGTCAGCCCGAGTCGTCCGAGCCGTCAAACTTTTTTGCTACCCCTATAGTTTGTTAGAAAAATGCTTAAAGTATTTTTTTAAGAAAGTTTATTTTTCAAAGCATCGTACTATTATATTATTTATACTTTCCACTTCTCCTTAGGAAGCCCAACTACTCCAATGGACTAGCCCAAATAAAGAAAGCCATTTATTATGTTACCAGGGCTATTCTTTGGTGAAATATTGGGCTCAGTACTGACTGTTTCATCAACTAAAAAAAGGGAAAATTTCATAATTAAGAAGTTAAGTTTCACATATTTCAAAACTAAGAACAAATGTTTCAAATTTCAAAAATCAAATACTAATTAAAATTTATTTATGATTTAATTAATTAATTAAATATATTAAGGATATAAATTTATACGATTGATCACAAATTAAATTTAATTAGTTACATATTATTTTTCGATCACAAATCCGAAATTTTATATGTCACAAATCACAATTCAAAAATTTATAGGTCACAATTTGTTCATCGATTACAAATAAAAAATTTATACTCCACAATTTATTTATCAATCACAAATTACAAATATTATAAGCCACAACTTATCACACAATAACAAATTTTCAAATTATTAGTTATAAATTAACAATTTTTTAGGTCACACATTATTTTTTTTTTTGTTACAATTTATCTTTTCATTATTCACATATTGTTCATTAGTCACAAATTAACTAATTTAACGGTCACAATCCACCAAATAATTTGTGACCACAACCATTACTTGTAACCACCACCTCACTACTCCCTCCAGCAGCACTACAAAAGATCTGCGCTGATGTCCTGTTGCCATCCCTAATTTGAAGTGTTACTCTGTATATTTTACTTCATGGCAGTGCATTATGAACAAGAAATCTTTTTATAGAAGTTCATAACTTGTATGGCACAATTTATAGTCTAAACTATATGTCAAACATGATGAGTATTACTTCAAAATATCTAAACCTCAAGTGCTTGATTAAATTTCATAATCTTGAAGATCACATCGACATCGAGATCGAGTGTACAAATATAGATATGTTAGATTATATAGTCATGAACATGTAATCTTACCTTAATTTGAACGAAGATTTAGTACGCTAAATAATGGTTATTATTCTGATGATTAGAGATACACTAACAAAAGAAATATTATCTTCTCAGGTAATCATTATTAAAATCCTCTACCTGCTATTTAAAATGTATAACAAATAATTTTCAGTTATTTAAAGATCAAATCATATGTATAATTGAAAAAGACCTCTTCATCTCCCAACCAGAAAATCCTTAAAAGCAGGTTTAAAAAAAAAAATGCTGACTTGATTGAAGGGTGTTCCTCGAGATACAATTCAATACCTCTTATCTAATGTTTGATGTAGTTTCTGAATTAACTCAATGTACAATTGAAAAGGCTATTATCCATTCATATTATGCCCGATTACATTAACAAATATTGAGCCATTTAAACCCCCATATTCAAGATAAACTGTGATCTCTTTATAAGTTTTTGAACATTCTTGATTATATAGATTGCTGCAAATTAACACGTTTTTTTTTTTCCTTTTTTT
>CAIGRL010302099.1:0-13494 GCA_903798325.1 Fraxinus xanthoxyloides
GTTTGGCTAGTATTAAACAAGTTACTTATAAGTAAATAGTTTTATAATAACTAATTCTTTTTATTAGGTAGAATTAAATATAAATAAAGCTATTTTAAGAAACATTTGTTATAGTCCAAATAATAACTTCTATTTTCAATATTGTAAAAGGCGAACCGAATTAGTCCATTCGATCGGTAAAATTGGAATATATACGGTTAGAATAAAAATCAATAACTTAAAATTTGTTAAAATAACTTTTGAATAAGTTGATTCACCTTCATCGAAAGTTGGCTTGTTTTAGGCACTCGTTAAGGAAAACATGAGGATTATTTAATATCTTTTATTATTGATTTTATCATTACTCTTAATCTTTTATCTTTTTCGGATCCAGTTTTTAAAACATTACTTTCGTTAATAGGTAAAGAAAATATTTATTTAAACATGTTTAGAAATTAAAAAAAAAATACTTAGGGGTAAATTTTAAGTAACTTTAAAGCCATTGGATGGTTCTTAAATATCTCACAATTAATTTGTGTTTGTCTCCCATTATTGTAGAAGCAATGAATAGTATTTTTTCGAAAATGTGTGATTGAAATTTAAAGTAACTTTATTGGTTTGTGTGTAAAATATTTTATTGAGTGAATGTATAGTGGAGAATCTTAATGCAGCAAATAATATTTTGAAATAATGGGAGACAAACAGGGCCTTAACCACAAGGTCATTGAATGTTGTGAGAGATTTGTGGGGATTTGGAATTTTCGCAAATCCCTCATTAATTATTGATTAAAAGATAATGAGGGATTTGATCCATTAATTATCATTCAGTTAATTCAACTTTCCCTTTTATTCGTATATATAGGGATTGTTCGATAGAGATTAAAATTATATTAAAATTGAATTTTTTACTTTTATTAGACGAGTAGGATCCAATAACGACTATATTTTCAATTTTAATTGAATTTTAAACTATACCGAACACGCCTCTAGATATAGAGTCATTTTAAATTATTTTTGAGATGATTAATTTATATATCACTTAAATGGAACGATTATGTTGAATTTATTTTTGATAATTCATATATTCATGGAGGTGAAAAATGGTTTAGCCTCATTCGAATATTATTCCCTAAAATCGAATAACTTTCCTTGTTTTCTTTTTTCAAAAGTATTATACAATAATTAGTGAAGTAACCAGACCATCTCGAGTCGTTAAGTTCGTCCTAATAATTTTATTTATATTTTTTTACCTGATATAAAAATTAAATAAAAGAGGGTTGCAATGATCTTTATCCTATTCTATGAGACCAACATTTATATATTTTTAGTTAAGTTATTGAAAAAAAATTTATATGTTGCTATTTAAAATCAAATTCAGCGTTTCATTCAAATTTATTTTTCTCTTTCATTTGTGATTTCTCAAGAAAAAGAAAAATCTCATTTCCATCAACATAATACATATATTGCATGTTTGGTGAGGCAAACAATATATATTAGTCATATTTAGTATCGTATATCAAACACACACCATTACCCTTATTTTCTGAATGAAATTAATATATTGGGATTTAAATGACAAAGAAAATTAAAGTGGATGACCCAAATACAACCATTAAAAATGAGATTTGTAGACACAAAATTTCCTTTAAATTAAGTAGCTTTCACCGCCGAATTTCTTGACCATAAAGGTGTATTAAGTTATAAAATCCAAGTAGTGATGACGATTGTTTACACTTCTAAGGATTTGGTCATTGTATAGTAAGGATAAGAAAGTAACTTTATAATTACTTCTTTCGTTGTTTTCTCATTCTTTACTATCATCATGGGTCGAAGTCGAATAGGTTAGATGTCTTCACCTTCTCAGTTCCCACAAAGGTTCAAAAAAAGGGTGACATTGGATCAACTCAAAATTTAACCACATTCAAACAACATTTCTTGATATAATTTCCATGTTCTCCTTTCTCTAGGTTCATTTTTAAAATATATTTGATATTTCTTTACAATTATGTGTATATTTAACTACGTATGGTTGAATAGGTTTGAGTTTTCTTTAATGTAACCAATTAGGTTTACGATGAAACCTTCAATAATACTCACGACGAACTAGTTTGGAAGCCTACACAACTTTTTGGTTGTAAGGTTGGGGTGGGTGTAAAAGGGAAGTGAGACTAGAATGGATGAATCACAATTGTGTGCAAACAAACATGAATACAAGGTAAAAGTTACTTTTTCAAGACCCTAATTTAGTAATATCATGTCCTATTTTTGTTTCGCTAAGATCATGTGAATATGTATGTTAAGATTATTGTCTAAAATCAACTCACCATACCACAAATTACTTCATCATTATGATTTTGAAGTAAAAGGAATTAGGTTCAAGATAATCCGAGTAGTACACGTCAGGATAATATAATAGTTCACTTTGTGAGTCAGATTGTCCACTAATGAATAGTATTTATATGATAAAAGGAAAACTAGAATCTTGTATATTATGTTATCCAATTTTACTAATTACTGGGAAGTAAAGATATATTTAGTACATATTCGACAAGGTTAATTGTTGTTTAAAATCGATCATTGTTGTCCATACTGGACAAGTTATAGCGCGTTTGATTGAATAATTTCGATTTAAGAGTAAAAATGCTATGTAATGAATCAATTGATATGGGGGTTGTTCTTTCTTTTTATTTATTTTTAAGTAAACATGGGCAGCACACCTGCACCATGTGACAATCTGGTAGGGATCCAAGTCAAGACAAGCGTGTCCCAGCAGTAAAGTCATTTCTTTACAAGTTGGCAACATGTTTCATGCTTGTTGATGTTGATTTCAATGTAGCAGCCTGCCCTCTTAGTTTTATATATATATGTATGTTACATGAACCTTGCTGCAGAATTCCACCAGAGACACACAATACAGGTGGGGCCCGCATTTTTTGCAATTTTTAATTCACAATGAAATCCACCTCCATGTGAGATTTTTGGTTAAATTCTGTGGCCATTTTTCTGCACAAATGGTTTTAGCCATGTTAATAATATGTATGTATTTTTGAATGTGAATCATTCAAAAAACTTGCAAAACAATAGACTCGACTAGCCTGTTCAACCATCGTGCTAAGATAGAATCGACAATCAAAGATGGTTTGTAGAGATTTTTGCATATTTTCGACTTATAACGATTATCAGAGTCTCTATCTATGTCNTTTGCAATTTTTAATTCACAATGAAATCCACCTCCATGTGAGATTTTTGGTTAAATTCTGTGGCCATTTTTCTGCACAAATGGTTTTAGCCATGTTAATAATATGTATGTATTTTTGAATGTGAATCATTCAAAAAACTTGCAAAACAATAGACTCGACTAGCCTGTTCAACCATCGTGCTAAGATAGAATCGACAATCAAAGATGGTTTGTAGAGATTTTTGCATATTTTCGACTTATAACGATTATCAGAGTCTCTATCTATGTCGTATTTATAGTGAATGATTTGATCGGTCACAATCTTATTTAAACAAATAACACAAGTTGACTAAAGACTTAGATTGTTGATATGTTGATTGGTCTAGCACGAATTCAAATAAGAGCCGGTTCGCTTGGGAATAAATGCTTCCCCAACTACTTGCCGGAGAAAAATGAAGCCTTAGAACGGCCCGGTTTTTTTGGTGTCGTAGGGGAGGGATGGACCTTTCTAATGTGTATTCTTGAAATGCGTGCTTGCATTAGTCGGGATGGCCATTAGAGTTTTTCAAAATTGGTGTGCCAAAATCTCATCGGTAGACCCTTTTCACACTTGGACATGGAAACAAGTACAACACCATTTAATAATTAATCTAACAGGTTTTAGAACATCAATTAAGCTACTTGTACATTCATGGTTGACATTTTGGTTGACATCCCTTTATGTGTAGAAAATCTAACCATTGATTGAAAAGAATGTTCTTAAAATCAATGTACAAAAAGTTGTCAACTCGCATAGAGTGTGTTTGATGGATATTATTTTGGAAGAATGTATTTTGGAATAGTAGATTGACGAAGAATGTATGGTTGAAAAAGAAGGAAAAGTTATTGATGTGATAAAAAATATTATTTTATTGAAGAATGTGTGGTTAAAAATGAGTAGAAGAATGAGAATGAGATATTTAATGTAGGCCAAACAGGGGCATAATGTCATCCATGATGTCAAACGTGATGTAAATCGACCCAAACAGCTTAGAGCCTAACCATTAGCTTCTTCGACTAACTTGTACAGTTCATTGACACGATTTTTCTAAAACCAGAAGCTACTTCTGAAATTAAGAAACTGCTTTAAACACGTTTAAATATTTTTTTTGAAATGTTTTTGTCTGGCGAGAAGAATTTTTATAGAAAGCAAACCTAAGTACCTTATTCAAGAAGATCTTCTACAAGAAGCAAAAGCAGAAAACCAACCTTCGCTAATGAAGTTTGACTTCTTTGCCATCTGGGCTTTGGCCACAGGGAGCTCCACCTATGCTAAATAGGGCACATGGAAAGAGTTCTATTTAGGACACCACCAGAAAAGAGAACAATATTAGTTCCAAAGATGGGAGTAGTTGCATCCAATCTTGAAGGGTGACAAAACATAACTAGAAATTTCTTATTTCAAATAGCGTTTTAATAATACAGAAGAAGAAATTGCTCAACATCTTGACACATATTTGAACAACGTTACATGACAAAACTTGGCACATCGAAAAACTGTTAATGCTTCGAGAACTCTTCGAGGACTTCAAAATAAGTTGGGAAGGTTTTACGAGTGCAACCAGGGTCTTTAATTGTGACAGGAACATCTGCACAAGCAGCAAGAGAAAAGGCCATTGCCATTCTATGATCATCATAAGTGTCTATCGCTGTCACATTCAGTTTCTCCGGTGGAGTTATTACACAGTAATCTGGCCCTTCTTCAACCGTCGCTCCCAACTGAAATTTTGAATAGAATGAAAAAGATCTCAAAGAACTAGTACCCAAAAAAATCAAGCACTTCTAGTTACGATATAATATATGAAGTCTCCCAATCTTCAAGTCTTCTATGGTATTTTACGAAAATATAGACTACGCCAATATATGGACATATTTTCAATTAAATTAAAAATTCAATTCTAGATTGGACTGGACGGATCAAGAAAAATCAAGAAAACAATAAAACATTTCTTCTCTTTTTTCCTCCCAAAAAATCGCCCCCTTGTTCTAAATATATAGATAAAAGTGTTCCAATCCAAGTACAAGACTAATTAGATCATAATTAATTTAATTGAACGTGTAGCTGAACTTTAATTACAATTACAATTAAATTCAAAACTTTCAAAGTAATTATAATCGAGTCCAAAATTGTATAGAGCTACCACATGTATCTATTTGGAAATATAGTTTTCAAGATCAAATAATTAGACAATGTATAGTTGACTATAAACCACTCAATCTAATTATTAGTCTTTGCTTATTTTACTAAAGGCAAGATACTAAATCATGGCGATGATTCTCTACACGAATTCGTATTCATTACTTCACTAGTTCTCAAGTTCCCAACTTATCGAGATATTTGATCATTCAAATTATTCTCCTCAATTGATAAATCAAAGAACTATTAAACTCACTAAAAAATATACGCAACCCTTCAAAGGATTTAGACAACTACACAGCATCAAGTAGAATTTAATTCTTCACAAGGTCATTTTATAGAATTAAACTTGACACATGATTCGTTCAATAAACTTGTATACTAGTATCACCCTTAAACTATTTTTGTGATAAGGACAAATCACAAATCCGAATAATGAAATAGTCAACCCTACAATCTTCCAGTACAAGGTGTAAACCATTATATATCGGTTGTGAACAATTTCATTTATGATTAAAAATAAGTTGTGTCACACTGCTTCTCAATGCAGACACACAACTTATATTATCATAGGTGATCATATAACACTTTTATATGCATGATCAATATCAAATAATTGCAATTACATAAAATAAATAAAAATAAATAAAAACAAATTTTATCACAGCAAAACTATACTATATAGGCACACCTCAAAATTTGTTGGACTCATACACAATTGCTGCGAGAGTTTTGGACTTAATTATAATCGTAATTAAAGCTCAAGGACTACACTTGTAATTAAACCAATTATGGCCTAATTAGACTTGGACATGGATTAAATCGCTTTTACCTATCTATAGGAGGTGATGCCTAGGACGAACACACGATTCCCTAGGCACCGATTTTTTGATTAAGAAAAGAGAGATTGTCTTCTTGGTTTTCTTGGTCTGCCATTCTAAAATTAGATTTTTGATTTAATTGAAAAGGTGCCCACACGTCGGTATGGTCTATATTTTGAAGAATACCATAGAAGACTTGAAGGTTGGGAGCCAAGTTCTTTAATTTAAAGTTGAAAGTTCAAGAAGTTGAATGACGATTTAGGTACAATTCAAATCAATGTTTCTTCATTATAACGTACAAGTGAACATATAGCAAAGACCCAATGTGCCATCGACAGAAAGGTCTTCCACATTCTGTTAGAAAACTAACGAGATTTTAACTAAATGACCAAACTGAAACGAAATGTGAACTTTAGCGACCACTTACAAACAAATAAAGTTTACTGATTAACTTAACTATAAATTGAGGGGTCATGCTACAGGAACAAAATGGTTGGCAAAATAGCCACATGGCGCCCCCCATTGGCGGGGGAAGGGGCGCCATGTGGCTATTTTGTCAACCACTTTGTACACAATTTTGTACAAGAAGAATTATCCTAAATCGAGTGACTTAACAGCGTACTTTAGCCAATTAGACAAGGCTTGATAGACAAACACAAGTACACATTGCAGCAATGAACTAACCTTTCTAAGTTCTGTGCATATGGCAATCATCCGTTCGGTTTCTTTGACCCTCCAGCTAGCCACTATGAACAAATGAGAGGAGATCAATATGTTTCAAACAGGAAATTAATTTTGAAAGATAAACAAATAAAAGCAACAAGAAAAGCAAAATGGAATTGGTCGGAAAAGAATAATAAAGGGCAACAGCAACTTGGATAAGAAAGTGTCAATATTATAGAGGCTTCTCAGAGTTTTCACTTAGCAGCGCTGATAATATACTCATAGTGGTCCAGTACAAGAGGTTTTGTGAGAAAGAGAGCAGAAAATTATACATTTGTCCACATTTTTCTATGAAACTACATATCATCTTCGCTTGAATTTCAGAAAATCTTCATACATTTTAAGATCTGCTCCATTAAAAGAAACATTATTGGAGATCATACAAATTATTCCTTTCTGTTCAGCTCCATAATGAGAAATGGCAACCAATTTACTTATGAAGACATCTTTTTTTCAAAAAGCATATGACGTCTCCTTTATTACCTCAGTCCAAGTAATTTTTGGCGTTTCTTTTCTTCTAACCTTATTGTTAATTGTCACGACTTGACCCATCTGATTTACCTCATATCCATCTCAATATTCTTGGGTTATGCTAACCACATATCTGGTCTTATTACAATCCGGACAGCCTACTATACCAACTTTATTACATTCATTGAAGAAAAATGTAAAAATGTATTTATTAATGAATATTTATTCATTAATAAATATCAAATGTACTGGTCTAGAATGCGTACTCATATATACATATTCAACGTATTAGATCTTGGATTCATGTAGCATATTAAAAAGCATGCACCTACTAAAAGTATATAAAGGAGTAGTTATGGGTTTCTTCTTCAAGCAAATTTTGAAGACAGAAATTGAGAAAGAAATGCACCTTGTTCAAGAGAATAATTTTTTTCTATTATAGCGTACTTGTAAATGTGAGTGCTTGATTTATTTGTGATCTCACATTCACTTCCAGCAAAGTGAACTCACAAATAAGACAGGCACTCGTACTCACAGAAGCACAATATTCTTTCTCAATTGTTGTTTCTTTCACAATTTGCCTCGTTTTTTCTTCACACTCGAACCCAACATGTTGAGCACTATATTCTTGACAACACGGTGAAACACCCAAAATATTGGACCATAGCTACAAATAAATGACCAAATTATGTTTGGTTGAGTTTATAAAAAGTAAGTCACTTTTACCCAACTTTTTGTTACCAAACATGTTTGGATGTGTTACTTTCAAGCTTAACCAAGCTTGCTCTATAGTTATCCGAATAACATAGGTCACAACTATTTATTCGCAGTTCACATTAAACCCAAAAGTTAAGGTAATCATTATTACAATTATGACGGTCAATAAAAGAGCAGCATACTCCTATCAAAGACAGAAGGGGAGCTTACCGTCTCTTATGGCGGTGGGTCCATCAGCAAAAAGTGCAACTACGGCAAGAGTCATGGCAACATCTGGCATTTTGTTCATGTTGATATCAATAGCACGCAAGTGTTTCCTCCCAGTCGAATCACGAGGTGGACCTTTGACAGTGACACTGTTCTCTGTCCAGGTAACATTTGCACCCATCTTTTCAAGAACCTCGGCAAATTTAACATCACCCTTCACAAAAAGAGTTCAAGGAAAAGAAGGTAAGACAATCAATTTTGCAATAACACAACAAAGATAAGCAACACAGAAGGTCCGTTGATATAAAAAATGTTAAAATTATTTTATAAAGCATTTTATTCTGAACTAAAAATAAATAAATACATAAACTTTCTTTTGGTTTACAGGAAGTGCAAATATATATTCCTGAATAGTGATTTAATCTAATCCAAACTACCCGCAAACACTAAATTTTTTCATTTCGGGACAAACACGGTCATTGTGATCAGGCAGTAATGCCTCCAGAATATCTAAGATTCGGATCACACGTTAAGAGCAGATGGCATAAGATGAAGTAACATTGTGTAGTTAATACCTGCAAACTGCTTGTCCCGCAACCTTCAACAGTAATGGTTCCACCAGTAACAGCTGCACCAGCTAAGAAGTAACTAGCACTTGAAGCATCACCTTCGACATAAGCATTTCCAGGAGACCTAATGAAATTTTGATCTTAAAACTTCCCATTGAATTAAGTTTTCAAATCTGTTCAAACCTATGGTAGTGGGACTTACTTGTACTTTTGGCCTCCTTGAACCAAGAATCTGTCCCAGCTGTCACTGTGCTCTACACTGACACCAAATCTTTCCATCAACTTCAGAGTCATCTCTACATACGGAATGGAAATTAGCTTATCAATGATTTCAATCTCCACGTCTCCTAGAGCCAGGGGAGCTGCTATGAGCAAAGCAGTCAGGTATTGGCTGCTAATGGATCCAGAGAGCTTCACCTGTCAGAAGAAAGACATAAAACAGTGATCATAAAGATATGTTCTAGTCAAATAGTATAAAGAGCGTTTATGTAGAAGATGTTTCTCCCTAACATATGGAAGAGAAGCCCAATACAGAGCCATGCCAGACTAAAATGAACAGGATAACACAGATTATAAAATTAAACTCTACATACTTCTCCGTGCGTATTAATTTAAAAACAAAAACAAGAAAAGGATAATATATTGCAGGCAACATGTGCTACAATGGACGGGACACAAGTCTAACAACAAACTAAGATTTGTTCTCAATAAATTTGGAGTCGGCTATATAAAGCTTTTTTCACCCACTTTCTTCTATTTATTGTTCCACCAAGAAGAAGTTCCAAAGCAACTAGATCTTTAGCAACATTACACATCATGATGGCTTTGGACTACTCCCCATTTCCTGACATGTTCTACTAAGATTGCATTTTTTGTATAATACGTCACAACTGCCTAAGTTGTCCTTATTCAAGTTGAACACAACGATAATTTTAAGGTGAAGAAAAGCCTTGAACTCCTAGTAGTAAGGTCTTGATCTTGGATCTATTTGTGCGAAATGTTATGCCTGCACCTCTCACAAGTTTAAACCATGATTGCTTTTCCCTTTGCATGATATAGATCACACTGCATATATGTGACAAAGTTATCTTAAACGAATGGAAGACAAACCTTTCCTCCTGGAAGGCCACCCTTTCCAACTACACGAACCGGGGGGCAATTCGTGCCCAGAAAACAATCAACCTCTGCGCCGAGCTGCTTAAGGCCAGTGACCAAATCACCAATTGGTCGCTCTCTCATACGCGGAATCCCATCAAGTACATAGCTGAAAGTAAGATGTTCATCAAAAGGTGACAGGTAACTAAATAGTACCCAATAAGAAGCATCCAAAAGTTAATAAGAGCAACTATGTAATTGGCTCATAGAATCCTCATTATTTTTGCAGAATGTCGTCAAAGACCCGTGGTTAATTAGATGGCCACATGCTTAACATTGCATGGGCTGTTAATGACAATCCAAATTAGGAATTTTAATACATCACGAATCTATCAGCTTCATCAGTTGAACCAGATCCCGTTGAATCATCTCATCAAAAAGCGGTCTGACAAACGGACTTTTCATAATTGGGTGACAATGACACTTGAACTCAAGACTTTGCCTAGTCTAATATCATGTTGAATCACCTCGTCTAGAAGCTTGAGCCGTTAAAGAGGGGACACATTTATTCATTGACATATTGTCTTGACCATGTCCCAATTGGCAAATGTTTACCGTGCAAGTGTTAACCACATAAACATCATTGAGATAATTTTCACATCACAACGATCAAGACATGAATAGAAAAGCAAAGTTAGTCAGAAAGTGTAAGTGCTATATACGTAAGAGAAAGAAAGCAACTCCTAGACAAACCTCGTATTTCCACCAGCAGCAGTAACTGCAGCAGTCAATGGGCGCATTGCTGTTCCTGCATTTCCCAGGAAAAGTTGAACTTCATCCCTAGGTACTTTACCAACTGGAAATAGACCGCCACAACCTTCCACGATTGCTTGCTGGATTGTTTTGTCTACTTCTACATTTAACTCAAGTGTTTTCAAGGCTTCAAGCATGTAATGAATATCTTCACTGTTCAACAGGTTGTTGACAACAGTTGTTCCCTGAAAAAACAGGTGGATGGCATGTGATGAGAAGTCAAGAAACTTTCTCGACAGAAATGTAAAGGTTCAAAACCTGCCCATTACATTCATAATATCCAAAAACGAAGATAATACTCAAATTACAACAGGCAAAGTACACGCAGCAGGATGCAACTACAAAAAGAGTGCATCGATGACGCCTAATATCATTCTAAAAGACAAACGAGAAGAAGAAAATGACTACCACATAAAGGGACCAAAATGCAGCAAATCCTAGTACATACATACTTATACCCACTTTCCAAACTTTTGAGATTTTATCCTTCTAGCACACATTATAAATTGCTTTTTAATAGTAGTCCTGAACCACAAAAAATAAATAAAATAAAATTTAAAGGGATGAAGGACGAAGTCAAACTTTGAGCATAATCATCTTAGATAAATCAATATAAACTCAAAAGAAATTTTTTAGCTTAAAACTCAAGGCATGCCCGCTGTTAATTTTTTCAACCACGAATAATACTATAAGGATTTAGTGGACCATTCCAACAAAATATCAAAATTTCTTACTGGACATTAAGCAATTGATATTTCATTAACTCCCCTGTCAATCAAATTATGCTAATAACCAAATCCAAAAGTGAATGACAAAGCTTTTACCTAACTTTTAAAGTTTCACGCATTCATTTAACAATACAAAAGATCCTCCTTTGATTATCCGAGCAATTTAAATTGTATTATCTTTTTCCTACACTAGTTTTAGTCTTAGACTAAAAACATACATGCTACCATATTTTGGACAACTCAATGCTTAATCAAATATCCCTCCAGTGAAAAATAAAGCTACAGCATAACAGCTTTAATAATCACCATATAGCCTCATATTTAAGACTATATAATATTACCTCAGAGAGAGCAGCCAGAAGGAGAATGCGGTTAGAGAGAGATTTTGAACCCGGCAACTTGACAGTGCCAGAGATGTCTTTGATGGGCTGCAGCACTATATCTGGCGCCATAGACGGCTTCTCGGCGGTGGCCACTGAAGCCATAACCTTAACTGACCTATTTTTCACAGTAAAACTTAAATCTTTACTCGGAGCCCACAAACAATTTGATGAACTTTTAACATTTTTTGAGCCAAAAAACACATATTGTGACGGCAAACAAGAAGATTTAGGTTTTAGAGCATTATGGCCAGAAAATTTCGTTGTCTGGAGTTTATGCGCCAAGTTGCTAACTTGCGCCATTTTTTGATGAAATTAAGGATTTTTGGGTGGTTTTGTGAAGCAAAAAATAGTGGGTTCTGGGATTGGGAATTTTGGATTTTCAGGTTTTCAAATTGCAACGGGTTAGGTGGAAGGGTGTTGGGATCTAAAGGAGGATGGGTTAACTACATTAAAATTTTCATGTTCATTTTTTAACTTATTTTTAACTACATATTTTTAATAAAATAATATTTTCTATTATATAAATAATTTTTCCTTCTTTTTCAACCACACATTATTTATCAATCCACTATTTCAATAATATATTCTTTCAAAATAATGTAGTTCAAACACACGCTAAGTTCATTGTTCGCTGAAATGTCTATAGTCCAAGTGAATGTGACTTGTGTTATCCCCGCCAACCCCTACAATTTATTTATTTTTATTTGTAAGATTTTACAATGGACATCACCCTGGAAATATCAAATCTTTTTTCATTAATTTTATAGAATCTTGTTCTACGTACGTCATGGATTATATAATGTTGCGTTGCTCTTTTCATCCAATTTTTTTCCTTCAGATTATGTAATTTCTTATATACAATTTTGATGTACAAGTAGTAAAATTCAATTTTATGACTTACTAGACTATTTAAGGATAGTTTATTCTATTCGAAATAGAATTCACTCTATGTAAAGAGAATTTAGATCTTTATTATAATTGAACATCCATTTGAACGAGATATTTTAATAAAAATATGATATTTGCAATGTCAAAAGTGTTCTTTGAGGGCATGGTGCATGTTGAATATCAAATCACTAGAAAAGAAGTTGTATATCATTTTTTTTCCAGTGACATTTTTTACTTTTAATGAATTTATTTTTTCTTATGCCTTGTAGGGTCTTTTCCATTTTATTTATTTTTTTCCTATTTGGAATTTCTGTAAATTTATTAGGAAGGTGGTGGGTAAGTATATGCTTGTTTATTCAGATTAAGATCTCAACTACCTCCACCTGTGTCACCAACTACCGCCGCCACTGCTTTACGGTGGCCTAATTGTGTGGTTCCAGTCAAATTGATGACAAATTCTTCCTTTACGGTGTGTTTGATTGGCCACATTCCTACTTCTACTTTTTGACTGTTTGATATGCTAAATTTTTCATGGAAAATATTTTCCTCCTTTTTCCTAGGTACAATCCTTTGATGCACAAAAGGTGGAAAACGTTTTCTCACCTAATAGGTGAGAAAATATTTTTCACCTTTTTTTTTTTTTTTAGCAATGGCAACCAATTCTATCAACCATTGTAAAAAGAATTTTCATTTTTGTTGACAATTTCTATACAAAACAAAGTCAAACGAATATGGTAATTTTTTCT
>CAIGRL010302105.1:0-12089 GCA_903798325.1 Fraxinus xanthoxyloides
AGAATTAATTTCAGATTTTAGTACAATAATTCATTGACCATTGTGCGAAAATTAAAAAATTAATCACGTTCCTTCAATTCTTGGTGATTTTTTAACTTTTGCTTGTTTAATTAGGCCATTATGAGTAGTTAAATAATTTTTGTGCAAGGACCTTTAACTCTTAATTTTATTTCTTTTTTACATTCAAAATATGTTTTCAATTTTTGAATGATTGACATGTATTTAATTTTATCTACAATTGTAAGCACAATGGTTTTATGAATTTTATGACTTGTTTTACCATCTAAAGATTAAAAATAAATTAGATATAGTGTCAATTTCATAGAGTCAAATAGATGATATAAATATACCACTATATTTTATGTTATCTTTAAGTATTCATAAATTCTTAATGCATTTTGTATGTTCGCATCCATCATAAAAATATAGTGTGTCACATATAAGGATATGTTTAATTCTACTCAATAGAGATTATTAAACAAATTATAAATATTAATCTTCATAATTGAATTAGGTTGTCAAATGCATAAGATTCGAGGTTAAAGGGGATTGATATAAGAGGATTCGGATCTTACATTTAGTACGCTTTTCATCCTCACATTTTTATAAAACTTGCATTTAATTATAATCTTGTATTGATTTGAGTCAAGTCTTGCATTAATAAGTAGATTATTTAATTTTAGAAAAAAAATCACAATTTCAATTGTTTCGATTACGGTTTAGTTAATTCGAAATTGAACTAGTGCAATCTCTGTGGGTATAATACTTGAATTCAAAAATATATTTTACTAATTGTTAACAAACAGTGCACTTACGGTATTTAAAATGAACAAATATTTTTCGTGATAATTTTTTTCCGTATTATCTATTTTTGCTATTTGACAAATTTTCAAACAATTTACATTAATATTGGAGATGATGTATCAGGAACTCTCCCCACTCCATTGCTTAGTATTCGAGATTGAAAATATAATGTTTGGCAAAGTTTATAATTATTTATAGTTGATCAAATTCTATTTTTATCCATATATTTTATAGAATTAACTATATTTAAATATTTTTTTTAATTACACATTTGTTAAGTCTCATTGCTTATAATTTCTAAAAAACTTAGCCAAGCATGGTTAAAAATTGCCCATCTTGCCCAACATGGCTAAGGATTGCCCACCTTTCCCAAAGATCACAAACTAGTTGAAAAAATTAAACTCTTGTTTGATGGCCATTATTTGACAGAAATAAAATTTTGAATAGTAAATTTTTAAAGAATATGTGGTTAAAAAGTAGAAGAAAAATTTTAAATTTAGTTGCAGAATATTTTATTGTGTAAATGTGTGGTTGAAATGACAATGAAACGGAATAGCATGCTTCGTGCCACACCCTATCGTTGGATTTTATTGTCCCATCCCTGCCTGAGGAAGGTGGGAGCGGGAAGCAACCTGCACCTATTCAAACAGTTGTGTTATATGTACATAATGATTTACATACACATGATATAGTGAAATATGTTTGGATCAAAATTTCTTCAATTAAATAAAAAAAAAAAATTATACACTCTCTTTTGACACCTTATCTACTTGTAAAGACTCTTTATGTACAAACAACATTATTTTTTATATTTTTATTTTTTCTAAAAATTATATAAGGCATTTGAGATTTTAAGTTGTTATTTTATAAAAAAAAATTAAAAAAATATAAAGATTGTGCAAATGGGCTAAAAATAAAGAGACCACAAATTAGTGTGTTTGGTAGAGATTAAAATCGGATTAAAATTGAAAAATCAGCCATTATTCTTGACTTTTATTAGACGAGTGAGATCTAATAACTGCTATATTTTCAATTTTAATATATCCCAAACAATCAATGAATGTGTTTGGGAAGGTTTTTCGAAATTCTAAAAGCACTCTCTTGAGGTCAAATGTGTTTTTATTTTAAATATTAGACGAACGGTGAAAGTCATGAAATATTTTTTGACAACAAAAAAAAAAACCTTAAAAATATTGTTTTAGAAATTTCCAAAAAACCCCAATTGAACTTTTATGAGAATAAAAATTCATATATCTAACTAAAAGTAAAAGAGGCAGATTTCAATTACTGTTCACAAGCCCTTGGCTCAGCCATTTTGAATTGAGCTGAGTTTCCTAAGCCACTGAGCTGAAATTTCAGACGAGAGTAATAAAAGAAGATATAAAAGTGTTCATACCTTTTCTCTTTCTAGAATATTTACCTTGTCTCTGAGTTTTCTCTTTCTTTCTAGATTTTAAGATCAAGAAATTCATTGATTTCATCTAGAATAATTTGGGGGTTCTTGAGAATAATTTCCTGGTGGGTATGTGTCTCCAACATAGAAGTCATAACTTCAAAACCTCATTGTCAATTATTTTCATGGAGATAAGCATATTTCAGTACAGGAAGTGCTCCATGAAACAATCAAATCAGGAATTATTCTAAGCAAGTCAAGTGCTATCCAGTATACAAACATCAGAACAGAGTACAAAATGCCTACTAATATAGTATCATGATGACTAAATCCATTTTGAAGTTCTCTTCAGTTGTTTCAACAAACAGGGAGCGCAACTTTGAAGGGAGAATAAGCAAAAAGACAAAAGAAAAGAAGGTTGAGAAAGGAAAAAAAAAAAAAAGGAAAACCCTTTGGCCTAGGTTGAAAGCTAAGGCGCCAAAGGGCGCCTCCTATTGGATGGGTGTCTGATCTGGGTTGGAAAAAAAATGACTTCCAAAGGAGTGTTGCATTTGAGAATAGAAGGGTAAACATCACTGAAGTTGTGTCCTTCACAGCTCACATAAAATCTTTATGCATAAATTTGTCAAAAATACAAAGATATTAAGAGAGTGTTTGCTAGAGATTAAAAACGGATTAAAATTGAAAAACTAGCCATTATTGTTAACTTTTATTAGACGGGTGAGACCCAATAATGGCTATATTTTCAATTTTAATTTAATTTTAAGCCGTACCAAATAGGCCTTAAGTACATCAGGCAAAACATAGTAAAGGCAACCTTGTTAATGCTGATAGATAGTCCCACAAAATTATTAATAGTTGTATTTTGTTGAGCTTGGAAAGAATCCATAACATGTATTGATATGATCAGGGATGGGCTGAAAGCCACATGGAATTTGATGATTAACGGAAATTGGTTAATGGAAAGTTTGAGCCTTCAAGGGATTAACAAAAGTCGTACAAATGCATGCTCGGGAAGTAGGGCACATGTGGTTGAAGAAAACATGTCAAAGTACAAGTTTGATGTCTGGGTCGATGGTCGAAAAGGGTTGGACCAACTTGATTTAAGCAAAGGAAGACTAATGTCTTTGGTCGTTTGGTTCAGTAAGACGTGCCCACGCCTTAAAGAAAAGTTCGCTTCAGAATTGTGCATTGTGCAGAAATTTCCTTTTCTGAAATTTCTTTATTTCACTAGGATTCTATTTTATTTCCAACTTTAACGATATTCTATGACCTATTTACGGTTTATTAGGGTTTCAAGCATTATTATAAATAAGACATTTATTTCATTGTAAAATTTAAAAAATTTGACATAATTAAATATTGAGATCTTCTCTCTTCTTGTTTCCTAAAATCAAATNAAGTTTGATGTCTGGGTCGATGGTCGAAAAGGGTTGGACCAACTTGATTTAAGCAAAGGAAGACTAATGTCTTTGGTCGTTTGGTTCAGTAAGACGTGCCCACGCCTTAAAGAAAAGTTCGCTTCAGAATTGTGCATTGTGCAGAAATTTCCTTTTCTGAAATTTCTTTATTTCACTAGGATTCTATTTTATTTCCAACTTTAACGATATTCTATGACCTATTTACGGTTTATTAGGGTTTCTAGCATTAGTATAAATATGAGATTTATTTCATTGTAACAGTTAACACTTTTGACATAATGAAATATTGAGATCTTCTCTCTTCTTGTTTCCGCACATCAACGGGTCTAAAGTTTAAAATATCTCAAGTTCTTGATTCGTGAGGCTCGGGTCAAGATCTTACCGTCTACAACCTGAGTTTTGGGCTTTCCGACGTTTTCAAATTAATTCCGCTACTTTCACGAGATCCCCTACCCGGTTTCTCATCATTTTGTATCGGAGCTTGGGCTCCAGATTCAGGTTCTATATTTTCTTTTGTATTGAGTCTTTTCTTTGTGTTCTTGTGTCCAGTAATATTTTCACGTCTTAGATCCAAAAAATTCCAAAAAAAGGTCAAAAGTTGTTTTTGGGCTAATCTAGCATCCAAATCAAGTTTTGTTTGTTTCCTTGATCTTGTAGTCCAAGTTTGAGTTTATAAAAAAAAAAAAATGTTCATCCGTATAGAGTCCAAAAAAAAAAAATCGTTCTTTCTTCGCTTGTGTTCCCGAGTAAGAAAACAAATTCATTCTTGCTCATCTATGTCTAATTCATAATCTTGATCTTAGAAATCTTTCTCCTGACATCATGAGAAAATCTATATAAGGGAGATGGATGATGATTGGGGATATATTTTTCAAAACTCGGTGTTATGTAAGTAGTAAGGTATGCAGTCTAGCTATTGATAGGGACTACATATCAAACTTGGCTAGCATCGCTATTGTTGAAGAATTGGGGTTACCTATACAACAACATCCTAGTCCTTATAGGATGATTTGGTTGAAGGGGTGTGGAAAGATAGATGTGACCGAGCAGGCTCTAATAAAATTCACCCTTAGGAGATATAGCGATGATGTGTGGTGTGATGTAGTTCCCTTGAGGTCGTTCCATGTCTTGTTGGGAAAACCTTGGAGGCATGAGAAGAAAGTTGTGTACGATGAACATGTATAGCTTTATTCTGGATGGGGTGAAAATCACTTTGGCTGGCTTGGCAATACAAAGGGCTTATGATGATCAACTCAAAGTGAGAAGAGATGTAGAGAGGAGAGAGAGAGAGAAAAAAAAAAGTGAGGTAGCTAAGTGTGATGAAAAAAGATAGGAGTCACATGAGAGAAAAGAGGTAGAAAACAAAAATGAGAGTGGAGAGGTGGCAAAAAATGAAATGGGGTCACAAGAGGTAAAAGAAAGTGATTCTTCAGGGAGAAAAGAAAGGTCAGAAGTGAGCTTGATTAAAAATAAGGGTGAGGGAGAGAGAGCTTCAGTGAGAACTAACAATTCCCTCCCTAGTTTTGCAGGCTTGTGGAGGCTTGATCCATGAAGGAAAACTTATTGCCTACTCCAATTTGACTGTATTACCTAATGTTGAATTTGTGATCCCCGAAGAGGTAAACAAGCTACCATGGGAAGAGTTCATATGTAGTGGATTGCACTACCATGGTGAAGTGATGGGAGAGATGAGTTCATTTGCAGTGCCAATGTTACAAACACCTAGGTCGAGTAAGACATGGAGGAAGCACTGTGACATGCCAACGGATGTTATTTTTGGAGCATCACAAACTTGCAAAATGAAGTCGTTGGGACGAGCATACTTTGATCTATGTGATGGTTATTGGGTGTTCATACGAAAGAGGCGGGTACGAATTCAAAAGTGGTCCAAACTGCATCCTAGAGGGGAAGTACCATTTCACGTTCTTGCTATGATTGGAAACAAGGGCTATAATCTGAGCATTGAAGGTACGAATTCGAGGACGAATCATTTTCAAGAGGGAGAGTATGATATGATTCGGGATGGGTTGAAAGATACATGGAATTTGATGATTAACGAAAATTGGTTAACGGAATGTTCGAGCTTTCAAGGGGTTAATAAAAGCCGTACAAATGCATGCTCGGGAAGCATGGCACATGGGGTTGAAGAAAACATGTCAAAGTACACGTTTGATGTTTGGGTCGATGGCCGAAATGGGTTGGAGCAACTTGATTCAAGCAAAGGAAGACTAATGTCTTTGGCCGTTCGGGTCATAAGGCATGCCCACGCCTTAAGAAAAGTTTGCTTCAGCATTGTGCAAAAATTTTCTTATTTCGTAAGGATTCTATTTTCTTTCCGACTTTAACAATATTTTATGACCTAATTACGTTTGATTAGGGTTTCTAGCATTAGTATAAATAGGAGATTTATTTCATTGTAACAGTTTAACACTTTTGACATAATAGCGAGATTTTCTCTCTTTTTGTTCTTGATGAACATTCGAACTTGTCAAATATTATTCTAATATTTGTGGCATTCAACCCTAGAGTTTATCAAAGGATTAGGCACCATATGTGGAGATTACAAATCATGGTTCTTGTTTCCGCACATCAAAGGGTCTAAGGTTTAATATACCTCAGGTTCTTGATTCGTGAGGCCCGGGTTAAGATCCTACCGTCTATAACCTGAATTTTGGGCTTTCCGACATTTTCAAATTAATTTCGCGAGTTTCACGAGATCCCCTACTGGGTTTCTCATCATGTATGCACGAGCAGAATACATGATATGCAATTGAAGACTAAATCGAATCTCCTGCAAGGCCTTACCGTACATATACTGTTTCTACAGAGTAAGCATGGCTAACAATACTTCTAACCGGGTAATTTCATTACCTTCTGCAACCCATTTATCCAAAAACTTGCCAAGATAAGAAGCTTGAGCAACGACCCAATGGTGGAAATACCTATCTTTCTCGAAGAGATCTTCTCTGCAACATTGGTGTCATTCTAAATGTAAGATCTGAATCCTCCTATATCAATTCCCTTTAACGTCGAATTTTATGCATTTGACAACCTGATTGAATTATGAAGATCAATATTTATAATTTGTTTAACAGTCTCTATCGAGTAGAATTAAACATATCATTATATGTGATACACTATATTTTTATGACAGATGCGAATATACAAAATACATTAAGAATTTTTGAATACTTAAAGATCACTTAAAATATTTATATCATCTATTTGACTCTATGAAAATTGACACTATGTCTAATTTATTTTTAATCTTTCGAAGGTAAAACAAGTCACAAAATTCATAAATCCATTGTGCATATAATTGTAGATAAAATTAAATACATTCAATCATTCAAAAATTAAAAACATATTTTGAATGTCAAAAAGAAATAATCAAGAGTTAAAGGTTCCTGATATAAGTTTCATTGTAGTCCTTGCACAAAAATTATTTAACTACTCATAATGTCCGAATTAAACAAGCAAAAGTTAAAAAAATCACCAAAGATTGACAGAACGTGATTATTTTTTTAATTCTCGCACAATGGTCGATGAATCATTTTACTAAAATCTGAAATTAATTCTTACTCCGTGAGTGTGTTCGTCCTCTGTCGTCTGTTTTTTCTCTCTTACTCCGTGAGTGTGTTTTAAATAGTGGTATGATGAGAACTATGTGCTTAAAAAGTAAGGAAAATTATTGATGTGATAAAAATATTATTTTATTGAAAAATGTGTTGTTAAAAATGAGTTTTGAAAGAATATATTTTGAAAAAATGTGTGTCAAATAAAGTCTTAATCTCCATCCAGCTTTTCCTTCTTCAGTCAGCCGTCGCCTTTTCTAATCCAAAAAAAGTCCACCCCCCAACCCTTGATTTGATCCCAAATGCAAGTCGATAAGGATTCAAATGGCCATTTAATGTAATATTTTTCTCAAAGTTTTATATTTTCCAAATAATGCAATTTAATCCTTGACTTCATCAATTGTACAACCAATGTCCTTCTCAAATCCTAACTTATGGAATTTGATCCCAAAATTATAAATTTCGTTCGATTTTATCCTTCTTCCTTTTCAATTGCTTAGAAACGGATCCAACATTGAAACAAAAGAAAATCAACCCAAGTTAAGTAAAAATCAATACTGTCAACATAAAATCTCAGTAATATAGCCCGAATAAATGCATTAAACACACATATCAAAAAACATATACCATGTAATTTGACAGGGACTCGTCTAACTAACGTGATAAAAAAATCTAACTATCGGTTAAGAAGTGGAGACTCTATTAGACATGCTGACTCAGCAATGATTTTCGTAATCAGTAAAGAGAGAATTATAGGGGAGATCGTTAAAGATCATGTTTCTTTTTTTGAAAATATATTAAAATTCTCATATCCATATTCCTCTTCATTTGACATTTTTATTTTAATAATGCTCAAAGACATTTACGTAGAAATATTAAATTGTGAATAGGGGCGAGCATTTTGATCACAAAATTTGAAGAAACAGGCCAATCTAAATCGAAGCAACTGCTTTGGATCGATTTTTTCATTTGTTCAATGAGGATCAATTTTTCTTAAGAGATTTTTATTGGGTTTCATGGCATGTTTTATTAAACCAAAACTAACCTAACCCAACTTAGCTATGAATGCTAAGTATCAATTCACTAGTAGAAAATGAATTTAATTTAAATATTGAGATATATCATAAATTTATTATCCATTAATGAATTGATATGTTATGTCATATATGCTTATCATAATTTAAGCACGATGTTTGGTAGATATAAAATAAAGTAACAAACAGATTAAAAAATATACTTAGTGTGCTTGAAAGGTTTATCAAATTTTGTCTAACGTGATTAATTCAAGTTCATTTTATAATGTATTCTTGAGTTAATTCAGTATTAATTTTTGTTCTCGGTTCCTTGGGGTGATTAAATTGATTATTGAGGAAACTACATGTGTTTGAAAATTGAAATTAAAAAATCAGGGACCGAGTTTCATTATTCAANGCTTATCATAATTTAAGCACGATGTTTGGTAGATATAAAATAAAGTAACAAACAGATTAAAAAATATACTTAGTGTGCTTGAAAGGTTTATCAAATTTTGTCTAACGTGATTAATTCAAGTTCATTTTATAATGTATTCTTGAGTTAATTCAGTATTAATTTTTGTTCTCGGTTCCTTGGGGTGATTAAATTGATTATTGAGGAAACTACATGTGTTTGAAAATTGAAATTAAAAAATCAGGGACCGAGTTTCATTATTCAAAAATCAAGTATGAATATAATTATCTACACCCAATTCAATTCCAAACTCTAACCATTTCATTATATTCTCCCCCTCTTCTTGTTGCCGCCATATCCACCCACAAGATCTCAATAAATTGGATCCTCTCTTCTCTCTTTCCACCTTCACCATGTCATCAATAATCTTCTAGATCGAACTCAATCAAGTATCCTCGGGTCGGACCTCCCGTGTCGATTCATGAAGAATTGGGTCTCCAGCTTTTACTATGTCAGGGGTGTCCCGCTTTTTCTCGCCCATGCCCAGAAACCAAATCGCCCGAGCAGTTGAAGTTGAGCTGTGATTTCTTCACAAGAGCGTCGTCGTCGAGAGGTGGCGCTATAAGCACCGAAGCTTTGAAACGTCTGGTACGACTTCAGTTCTGGTGATTATGGTTGGAGGTGTGGTGTTGTGGTGTGGTGTTGTTGGTGGTTGTTGTTTGGTGAAGAAGGTTATGATGTTGGTCACAAATTAATTTTGGACGAGTTTTTGGTTGTGCGCTGAAAATTTGGGGCGATAGCTGTGGTGGTGGTGGTGGTGGCTGTAGTGGTGTGTTTCTGTTAGTACTGGAGGTGGATCAAGAACTGAGGTGAAAACAAGGTGTTGATTAATTTGTGACCAATCATTTTGTTATTTATGACCTAAAAATTATATAATCTGTGACCAACTAATTTTGAAATCTGTGATCGACGAATAAATTGTGACCAATTAATTTGAAAATACCTACGAATAAAACTATAACTATTAATTTTATAATTGTGACCAAATTATATTTAATTAATAAATATTTTAAATAATTACATAATACCTGAGTTTCGAATTTTTAAATTATATACTTGCCTTTTGAACTGGCGTAAACTGACCTAAATTATGAATTTTGCCCGGAAAGGCTTAGCGGGGTGTGAAGCAAGCCAAATTCGTTTTACTAGACGTACACAGTATGAGAGTCCAGATAAAAATATAAATATACATTTAATATAAACATATAGAATAATTCTATTTCCAGAAGATGAACGGCGTCTCGTTTGGTTTCAGTATGTTTCTTTTCATTCCATCTCGATTTTTTTCGTATATTGGTTAATTTATTTCATTTTATTTTTCCGTTTTAATTTGATTTTTATTGTTTAAAAATTGAAAAATTGATAGACAATGAGCCGGTGACAAGAACAGTAGTAATAGCAGGTGTCCTCTTCACCGTTCTCTTTGGGATCCAAGGTCGCTGTATGAGGTATTATTTCTGCTGGGTTTTTTGATCTGTTATATTTTTCTTTTCGAATTTCTTTATGCACCTTTTCGTATTTATTGTTTAATTTTATCGTGACTGGAATTTCTTATGGGCTGTTTCTGTTTAATTGTTATTTATTTATTTTTTCTTGTTATTGTTATTCTCCGTTGCTTGCTTAATTTATTTTAAATTGCTATTATACAGTACAGCTCAAAAATTGTACAGTACATCTCAAAAATCTTGAAAGATTCAGAATGATTTCTTCTCGAAACTATAAAATTGTGTTCCCTTCACGGGATAAATCGAGATTGCACAAAATTTTGGTTACGAGCACCAAAGCTCAAGTACCAACCTATTTCCAATTTCCTGGATGTTGAAGGTATTCTTCTTCTTCTTGATTCCCATTTTACATCTCCTCTAATATATATGCACTACGATGGCCATTCATATAATTATTTTTATGCATGAATTATTGAAAAATTAATTCTCAGGCTTCAAGGAGGAATGAATTTGTAGCAGACGAATCCTTTCAGCAATGGCACATTGAGAGTGCCCCACTTCAAGTTTTATTTTCTAAGCTATAAATAATGTTGCCATGTATAAAATTAGAGATTGTTGTTAGCTGTATAGAATTGTTGTCATGAATAAAATTATTTATTTTGGGTAGTAAAAGGAATAACTAAAAGTAAAAATTTGCGATCTCCCAAAATTATAGTCAGGTTGACATTTTCTCTTTTGTAAATCGATAACTTGTTTTTTTGTAATAATCAAAATCCAATAGACTAAAGAATCACGGATGCTCTCAAGAAAGATCTAGACACTAATGCTCATGTCGAGATGTCCACAAATATGTCCAAAGATTAAAAACAAAAGTCAGAAGATATTAAATTAGAACAAATAAGTAATATATGGTTAACATTTAAATTAAGAAATATACAATATAAATCATCTCTAAACAGAACGCAAATACAATATACTCGCTACGATTTCACACGCCGTTAGGGATAGGGGAAACTAGGTCGTGAGAACTTTGAAATGATATTAAGAATACAATATTTCGACTCCGTTTGACATCCCGTAATAAATTCCAAAAAATGATGCGAAAATTAAAAAAAAAAAAAATCCAAAACCAAAAAGTTGGCCAAATCATTTCCGCTTTCAACCTGACAATAGCTTTGATTTTTTTGCATTTTTCTTTCTCAAATTTCTATTTTTTGCCTGGTTTTGACCCTGGTTGAGACATTTACGTTGCATGTATATTAGTATAAGGCTAAAAACCCCTACCATTCCTGCAAAGTGTTGCTCCATTTCAGCAAAAACATTTTGTGCAGCAGTAAAAACTAAAAAAACTCTCGTTTGTTCTCAGAACGCGACTGCTCTATGCTCCCAAAAAAACTCCATTATCATCTTCCACAAAACTTCAACCTCCAACAAAACAAATGGACAATGATCATAATCTGAGCATTACTATCTAACAGCCCATACTTACTAGCTCCAAATCCATTCTACCGTACTTTACAGCCACTGGCTCCGCCACCAGTTCCGTCGCCTGCTCCCAACTTTCCCGATGAAGATGTTGATATGGATGAGATTTTTAAAGTTGCTGATCAACAAAACCTTGCAAACCCTCCTGATCCTAACCTTGCTCACCAAAATCTTACAAACCCTCCTGATCCAAGCTTTTTCGATGGAGTTCAAAACCAAGCACTACTGAACCAAGAAATAGCAGTGTATAGACCTACTGAAACCAATCTAATACATATGTTGGGAAGGAGGCTCCGAAATGAGCCCATAAATGAAATGTGAACCAAAGAGACTTCTATCAACATCCTCCAGCTACTTTGTCAGGTAAAACTCTTCCGTGTGTTATTTATGTTAAATTTTAAGTGCATAAAGCAATGCAGCTACTGCTGATGGCTTGTGAATGAGCCATGTATGGTAAGCTTAAATTTACTTATAAGTA
>CAIGRL010302116.1:0-10358 GCA_903798325.1 Fraxinus xanthoxyloides
ACACTGTTATGGATACCGCATTATGTACAAACATCATATTCTCTTTCATGTATGTATGACTATTCCCGATATTGCATTTAAATCACATTTACAAAATTATTTTTTGAAAATCCAAAATAATTATATTTCAATACCTCATAAATAAACTCATCAATTACCTAATATTTCCGTTGCATCTTTTGAATTCAATAAATATGTTGATTAATGACTTGTTTGGTCAAAATAAATTAGAGTAAAAGAAAAAATAATTTTGGTGTATTAATTATCTACAGTGTTATTGTTATATACCAAATAACCCTTTAATTAATTTTCTATTTATGGATTTGCTTTTGGTGGGCCCATTCAGCAAAACGTAATCCCAATAGGGTCCACGATACTTGAGCTTTTCGATTTTGACAATTAGGCCTACGGTCTATTTACTAATTACATAATAATTATGTTTAGTGTCCGTGACGGTGACTTTAGCTTCCCCCCCGAAATCCGCCTCTCCTATCCCTTTCTGAGCCGTCCGATCATAGAAATCGACGGCTGATTTTTGTCCCAATTCTCCATTCTACCTGTCAGTTTGAGTTGCCACGTAGGACTTTTTATTCGGTTTGGTATCCAAGACCTGCCACGTCATTTTCTAATATCACGACACAGGTTCATTCATCTGTAATTCAAGTCTAGCCGTCCCTTGTGGACCCACATGTTTAGAAAAAGAGACTGCTAGTCCCTACTAAATGCTCTGCACCACTAATCAATAAGACCATAATTTTATTTATTACTTTTCCCCTAATCTACTATATATATATAAATTATTATGATAATAAATTGAAGATTTAATTATAGCAATCTCCTTTTCTATTTCGTTAGGCAAATTTGGAAGAGAGGAAAATGGGGATCACCTACATGTAATTATGTTCATATTTTGGTGCAACGCCTCATTTAGTCATTTCACCCGTCACACGTCGAAGTCACTAAACTAAATGAAAAACTTGTAATACAGAGATGATAAACTATACATCTTGCAAGTCTTTTTTTTTAAGGTGTCCGAACACTGTGATTTGTATCCGTACTTCACGACAAGTTGACAAAAATGGTTGAAAAGTGGTATGGGAGTTAGTCTAGTCGACCCTTAGCTCGACCTACAATGAATGACGTCATTCCTTGATTAAGTTGATGATCATTTTATACACAGATAAGCCTACCATTTTTTCTATTAGTAAATGATGTAAAACTCAATGCATGAAGTTTATTTGTAAAATTATTTCTCTATCCTATATCTCAATTTTGGCATGTGGCGAGATCTCACATCAGTGTAAACTATTGTTAAGTTGCATGTAGCACGATGACTATTCTTCCCAATTGAGTTGTATTTGTGCCACGTGATCGTCATGCACACGAGAAATACTTATCTTTTCAAAAATAGAATCAGAAAAGAAAACATGTTTTCGATTGATTCTACTTGTGCCACGTGATCGTCATGCACACGAGAAATACTTTTGTTCTCAAATTTTAGAATCGAAAAAGAAAACAATGTGGACTAGAGTTACTATTATACTATCAGTCTCTCTCTAACCTAATGTATTTTTTTTATTTAGTCGAGGAGCATTTTACTAGGATGGGCCCACGATCTTCTTTGTTAGTAGATGATGTCAACTCAATTTTGATACACGGCGATATCTCACCTCATGTAAACTATTGTTAAATTGTGTGGGTATGATTATTTTTCTCGATTGAGTTTTACTTGTGTCACGTGGTCGTCATAAATACGAGAGATGTATTTTCTTTTTCAAAATTAGAATCGAAAAAGAAAATGTAGACAAGGGTTAATATTCTACTATGTCTAACCTAATACCACTCTTTCTTATTGTCTCTGTTATTTGAGATTGATTACAAAAAAAAATAAATATTTTACTCAAAATTCTCGATCCTAATATTAATTATTACGTATATATACTTTATAAATTTCAAATGGTTAAAAAAATGTGAAACCGAAAATTAATGAATTTTGACCGGGGGCCCGGCCGACAAATTATGCGGTCACCTAGATTCCTTGTGATCGTCATGTTGCTTTTACCAAGGTTCACTGTTTCTACCGGCTATTACCGGTGACCCCACACCAGCCATATAGGGCCCTGTTTGTTTATTTTATTAAATACTTTTAAGTGGCCCTCACTAAATGGGATTATTATACTATAATATTCAAACAGTGCCTTATTTTAGTGACAATGTGGAGGCTTGTGGATGAAGGAAAAAAGAATTAAACGTGTCGGTAAATGTTGAATTTATCGCACGGCTGAGAGAAAAGACACGTTGGCAAGAGGGCATTATGGTCGTTGATGGAGTAGAAAATAAAGGGTCAAGATTGAGTTGGGTGAGAACAGAAATGGATCTGAGCCTTCCACGAGGGTTTGGAGAGTGTGAAATAGCCTTAAGAGATGGACATATGATAAGATTGAGAGAGAGAGAGAGACAGAGGTAGAGAGAGATAAAGTGAGGAGGGGATTAGTGAAAAGAATCCATTTGACAGGAGATCTTGGAAAAAATTGGTATTTTTTTTGTTGGTTTTTATCTATGGTTTCTCCGGAGGGGGGAGTGAATCTTAATTTTCCGGCGAGTTTCATTTCATTTTTTCTTGGTGAATTTTGCTGTAACTAAAACCTGGGGGTATTTTCAGATTTGTAGCTAAATTTGTGATTACAGAGCATAGACAAGTCACTGATGGACAGAAACAGAGAGGGCCGTAGAGCTAGTATTGTGGGCTCTAATGGCTTCAACAGAAGGAGACCCAGGACCAACAGTCACAGAGACTCCCCTGGTACCTGTTTTTACACAGATCTGATTCAGTTTCTCACAAAGATTTGATCTTTTTTTTTCCTTGTTTTAGATATTGATTTTGTGTAAGATTTGAGCTGTTTTGTTGCAGATGAAGATGGTGGATTAGAGTTTCAAGAATCCGTCAGATTAAGAGACAGAGTAAAGAAAGATCGAGATCGAGATCGTGAAAGGGAGAGAGAAAGAGAGAGAGAAAGGGAGACTGAAAGAGAAAGGGAACGGTCCAGTAGGAGCAAGAGAAGAAGAGCTGAGAGATTGATGAATAATAGAGAAGACGGAGGAGATGACACTTCAGAAGAAAGCATGGATGACGATGAAGTCTATGAAGACGAAGAAAATATCCCCTCCACCACCACCACCATCGGTGGTGTTGTGAGACCGCCGCCGCCGCAGGTGTCTAGTTTCGTTTCCAACCACCACCACCTGAGCAACCAACATCATAGTAACAGTCAGCAGCATAATATTAGTAGTAACACCAATATTAGTAATAATCACCATCTTCAGCATAGAAAAAGCTTTCCTCCTGCTGGTGCTGCTTCATCTTCTTTAAAGGTTTTCAGAGGAGCACCTGTTTGGAAGGCCGGTGATGAAATGATTGGCGTTTCCGTTCCCAGAAAAGCTCGCTCTGGTATTTTTTCTTGATTTGTGTGTTGATGATTTTTGTTAAAGATCCAATTATGATGGGTTTTTCTGCCCTTTTTGGATTTTTTGCAGCATCTACAAAGAGGTCTCACGATTGGGTTTCAAGCAGCAGCAATAACAACGGTGGGGTTGCCGGAGGAGAGCAGATTCTCCGGCAGGCTTCGACTTCTCCAGCGAGACAAGGTCTTGCTTCAACCTCAGCGCCATCGGCAGCAGCGCCAATGTCTCCTTCATCGTCCAATGTTTCGAATAGAAAAAAGCTAGTTAGTATTTGAACTATATTCTTGTTCTTTTTCAATAAATTCTTTGTTAATGACAAATGGTCATTTTGTACGTTTTGCTGTGCAGAAACTTGGTAACAGTAACGGGCAGAAGCTAAAGCCGCCGCAGGCATCATCAAAATCCAGTTCTTTGAATCCCGAGGATCTGGAGTTTGAAATTGCTGAGGTGTTATCTGGGTTGAAGACCCAACCACAGGGCCCTTCTTCCAAGAAAGAGGATTCCAGGGAAGTTAATAGATCAAGCATAGACGGTAAATTGCACGTTTCTTCCCCGATCTCCAATTCTACAATGGCTAACAATCCGATTTTACCACCGGCTTCTAGCCCCCTTTCAGTTGTTGGTAAGTTTTCCGATCGAGCTTATCTGTCCATGCATAAATGAGTTTAATTGCTGAAAATGTTTGTGTTTTCATGTTTTTCCAGCTCCAAAGAGAAAGAAACCTAGACAAGTATTGGAGAATCTGAGCTATGGTTCTCGTAGCAGTCCCAGTTCTACGGATCAGAAGCCGAAGAGCGAGACTGCCTCTCCTAATCTGGAGAAAATCCTGGGATCTGAGGCTGATAATGGGTATGATATGGGCAATTTGGTCAATTCTCAAGTAGTAGTGGCGCAGCCACCGGAGCCTGTACTGACAGATGCCGTGAAGATGGGATCGGAATCTAAACCTGTGGCTGAAGAATTAAGGGAGAGCAGAGATTCAGCTACGAAGGAGGAGGTGAGTTCACCAGAGAAGAAGGAATATCCTGTTGTGAGGTTAGAGGGTAATAATCCTGAGGATTTGACAGCGACAGCTTCAGTTTCTTCTCCAGGGATTAAATTGTAAGTACCCAAAAAAATTGTTTTTTTGAATGAGGAACTTTCAAATTTATGTTGATAATTTTTCGTGTTGTGGTATTGTGAATCCAGGACTTCAATGCTGTCTGGTGCAGAAAATCAGAGGGAATCAAAGTTCGAAATAGATCTGATGGTAATAATGAGGATCCAGGGAGATCGAATTTTATGCTAATGATTGATTCACTTCTCCGTTCACTTGAATTGAATTTCCCACGTAGTTCTTTTGAACCCATTTCAGGCTCCTCCACCACAAGTAAAGTCATCATCAGAAAGTGATGCCAAGATCGAATTGAGGACCGATCAGAAGCCAGTGTTGTCAAGAGTTGATGCAGTGAGTATTGCGTTGATTCTCATTTTTTTTGGGATGTTTTGACCTTTGTGGGGGTGGCTAAGATGAATTTCGTATTTTAATGGGGGCAGGATATGAAGCCGGTGGAAAAGGAAGATGAGAAAGTGAAGGATCAAAAAGATGATTCTACTAATGTGGGATTAGAAGATAAGAAAGGTAAAGGATCTGCTGGAGAAGATAAGGCAATCGAGATTAAGGGAAGGACTATTGCTCTTCAGCTTGATCTGGAAAAGCCTGAAAGAGATGGGAATGCTGTAACAGTCAACAAATTGCAGCAGCAATTACCAACTAAAGCTACCAGAGAAGAACCACAATCTGAAAAATCCGGTAAGTTGATTATGTTTTTTCGATTCTGTGATCTGAAAGCATTATTGGGCTCGTGTTTCCCCCCTGATTTTGAGGGATTCTTTATTTTTGTTTTAGGTCAATCAACGAGTTCATTGCCGTTGCCAGCATCCATGGCTGGTTGGCCTGGGGAGCTTCCTCAAATGGGGTACGACAGGACTGATCATTGCTTTATATTGCTCATCAATTTCCTGTTCAAGAATGAGATCTATGGTTTAAGTACTGAATTGTTGCCTAAATGACTCCTATTTTCTCCAGCGGATACATGGCCCCGTTGCAAGGAATTGTATCGATGGATGGAAATGCTGTTACACCAGCACCAATTCAGGTAATACAGTTCATCAATTTCTATTTTGTTAATTGTGCCTCTCTTCTTTTGTCAAGGTGGATCTATTTGAGTTCACCCCTTTTTTGACCTTGTTAATGTGAATTTCTCAGCCATTATTCTCTCAGCCCCGGCCAAAAAGGTGTGCAACTCATTACTACATTGCTCGGAATATACACGACTACCTCCAGCAATTTGCGAAGATAAATTCCTTCTGGCCTGGCTCCGCCTCGTTGTTCGGATCAAAACCTTGCAATCTTAATGTTGTGCCTTCTGCTGATCTGCTCGGAAACATGGCCATTAGAGGTGTAAATAATGCACCTGATAAGAGGCAGGGTCTTACTAATATCCCCAGTCATAATGGGAAGGAGAAAGGTTGTCAGCCTCCTAGTACTTCGGATTCTGCTCAGAGAAAGCAGCAGATTTTGCTTCAGCAAGCATTACCCCCTGTGGCACCTAATAATATACTTGTATAGTGCTCTCCTCCCAATTTCGTTGCCATTTACATTTCTTGTTTTCTGGAATTTGGGGAATATTTTGTTGAATTTAATTTCTTGTTCAGGGACCGGCTTTTATCTTTCCACTGAATCAGCAACAGGCAGCTGTGGCGGTTGCCTCTGCTCGACCTGCTACTGCAAAGCCTCCAACCACAATGGGCAGTGTAGCTTCACCTAACATCTCCAATTCTGCAGGCGGAAGTTCCTCTGCCACGGCTGGTGGAGCACCTGCTATGAGCTTCAACTACCCAACCGTGTCCCCCAGTGAAACCCCATACTTGGCTATCTTGCCGAACAACGCATACCCTTTTCCGATACAAGCCATGGGTGCCCCAACGAATTATCGAGGACCGCCTTCTCAGGCAATGCCTTTGTTTAATAGTTCTTTCTACTCTTCCCAGATGATCCATCCATCACAAATTCAGCTCCAACAATCACCGGCCTCTCTGGCTCATCAAATGCAAGCTCATCAAAATGCAAGCAGTTCCTCATCTTCCCAGAAGCATTTACATAGCCAGCATTCGAGGCCACAAGGCACCAGTGCCAATGGCGGGAATGGGAGTGAGAACTTGCAAAACTTTCAGACACAAAGGTCCCAGCCTTCTCAGATACCACAACAATCACAGAATCACCATATAAATCCTCCTCGGGTACTCCACCTTGAGAACGAGTTGTGTGGTGAAGATAGTCCATCAACTGCTGACAGCCGAGGGGCTCGAGCATCAGTGAATATTTATGGTCCTAATTTTTCGGTGCCAATTCACCCACCGAATTTTGCTTTGATGACTCCTCCGGCTGCTTTGACTGGTGCTGCTGCTGGCAGAAGTGGGAACCAGAGTGAGAAGCAGCAACAACCACAGCAGCAGGGTCTAAAGAGCGGAGCAGATTCACAGCCACCCCAGACTTTTCCGATGTCATTTGGTCTGATAAATGGTACTACCACTGGTTCGGTTATTGATATGACGTCCATATCACAAAATCACACCATCTTTCAGAGTTTCCCGGAAGCCACTCGGCAAAACATCCATGGAGTGAAGAAGAATTTCCGAATTTCTGAGGATGGTAGAGGTGGTGATTCCTCTACTACGACCGACCATGAAAGGAAAGGTCCGGCTGGGAAGAGTGAAGCAGGTGTTGGGCAGTCAATTGTGTTTACGAGAACAGATGTAGCCGATGCATCTGTTTCGTCCCGGACCTCACGCCCTGCAACTAGCAACAATTTGAGTGCCATCAATCAGAATGCTCACATACAAGCTCAAATTCAGCAGCAGCAGATGCTGCAACTTAACAAACATCAGCCATTGTCGGCAACTTTGAGTGCTCGGAGTAAAGCACCAACGACCAGTAGTGGGAACATTTATTCTGAGCACTTAAATTCATCTTCATCCACAGTTGCCAAGTTCCCTAATACACTATCCGGGTACCCACAGAACCTTGTTCAAAGCAGCAACGTCAGCAGTCCTGCTCAGTCTTCCCAGTGGAAGAGTTCTGTAAGAACATCGACCTCGCAAGCTCCATCATCTTTGGCATCGTCTACAGCATCATCAATGAAAAACCTATCTCAGCCGCAGTCCCGAACTCAACAAACGCACTCACAGATATCTTTTGGGGGAAATCAGAAACCATCTGCTGCTTCACAAGTGCAACCCCCTCCAAGTAGTAATAATCAGGCACCGTCTTCTCCCATGATGGTTGGCTCACCTACAACCTCGACCATCTCCAAAGGGCCAAGTGGAAGCCCAAGAAATACGGGTGCTTCCACAAGCAGCAAAACAGGACAGGCTTCTTCATTGTCAACACAATCGGCCAAAAACTCGCAAGCAGTTGCGAGCCAGAAGTCTCCATCAATTCTTGGAAACCCGCATGTAATTTCCTCTTCGAACAGTGGAACAAAACCTCAAATACAACAACAGTCCCAACAGCAGCAGTTACAGAAGAATATGCAGCAAACCCAATTTTTCTTTTCACATCCATATTCCCAAGCCCAACCTCCGCACTCCACTAGTACAAGTTCCACCACTTCAGGCACTAGCGGGTATTATATGCAGCAGAGAAGGCGACCACAGCAGCACCTTCAGCCGACCCAACATCCACCAGGCGGTGCAGCAACATCTTCAACTGCAATGCTGTCTTTGTGCCAGCCGGTTGCTCTGGCTAGTACAAGCACTAATGACCCTGCTAAAGCAATTGCTGCAGCCACTTGCAATGTGAAAGGCGGTGGGTTACCAGCCCAAGGCCTTATCAATGCTGCTCAATTTGCTGCACATTCGTCGGGAAATCTTTTACAAGGCTTCTCTTATGTTCACACTGTTCCTGCTGCTGTTCCAGTGAAACCTGCGGAGCAGAAACAACCCGCCGGTTAGTGTTAACATCTCTTTTCTAACCGAATTTATGCCTTATATTATTGCAGCCCCATTGTAGGTGAAAAAGGATTAAGCGTTTCTAAAGATATAGAAATAATAATTGGGACTGTAAATTCATGAAGTCCATCACGATTTCTTGACCAGGAAATGATAATTTGCACCCATGGCAGCCTGAGAAGAAATGAAAGATGTTGCCATCAATTTTGCATCACCACAGGAAACTCGTCGTGGGAAACATCATCATCATCATCATCAAATGAGCAAACCCCAATTTTGGAAGAAGCACAAGGTGAGCCAAGGGATGGTGCTCTACAAAGTTTTCTTGAAATCGATATTCCATCCCTCGAGAATGAATGTGAATAGATTCAACATCCTTCGTCGACCAACTGAAGGAGCTGATCTTTGATTGGTAAACTTAATAATTGATTGCAAAAGACTGTCTATGGAAGGCAATGCTGATGAATGTTTTGTATGTGTTAAAGTAAGTTTTAAGACTCGAGGGAAAGGCAAAGTAGTATAGAAAATATTCCAGTCTGTTTTGGTGTTAGGTAGTAGTGGATGTTCTTTTATTTACATGTATCTTTTGTTGGGAACATTATTTCCTGAAAGAGGATTGTGAAAAAAACACTACCTTTTTGGACATATATGTATGTAATGAAGGGTGCATATGTGTATGTCTGTGGCGCATATAAGATCAGTAGCCCTCTCAATTCTTTTTATGAAAATTTGGCCTACTGTTAGTTGTATGATATATGTTTCTTTTACTTTTTGTTTGTTTGAGCCCTGGACTTGGTCCTCGTAGAGGCTAGGGTTATATTATTGGTGCAAATGCTGTGGTGCTGATGCCATTCTTTCCTTTGGCCGATTCCAAAAGGGGAATGCAATGGAGGGGATGGTGACGTCGAACCAGGCTGTCCCAGATTCGAAAATAATTAAAACTAACAGTATGTACTGGCTCGCAACAAACTCAAGTTGGCTAGGTTCGATTCGACTCGATTCGAGAGATTAAATATAGAAATACAGCAAGAATTCATGTAGTGTAGTGAGGTGGTCCATTTTCTCGATTGCTCTTTTGTCGTTATGCAAGTAAGACTAAAAGTACAATAACATTAGGCCAGATTTGTTGAATAAAGATTGGGTTTTGACAAAGGCAGATTTTTGTACTCATTTATTTACTGTCTTTACACGTTACCCATGTCTCCTTCACAGATATCACACTGCTTTATCTATTCTTTATAATTAAATAATGTAAATTATGAAGATATTTTAGTAATATCTTCTGCTTTCTTTATTGGATTATTTTATATATTTCATTTTCAAATATACCTACTGGACTTTGCTGTGGGACCCAGATTAAGAAGGTGTTTGGTAGAGATTAAAATCGGATTAAAATTAAAAATATAGCCGTTATTATTGATTTTTATTAGAAGGGTGAGACCCAATAACGACCATATTTTCAATTTTAATTGGATTTTAAATCGTACCAAACATGTGTTTGCTCTAAATTGGCAAGAGGGTATTTGATTTTTGGGGCCATGGAGTTGGTGGTATCCAGAAAGTCAGCGGTGGCGATTGGCGGATGTGGCCACATATCTTGTCTAAATGAATGTTTGGATTATTTTATTTTTATTAATTTATATGGGTGGCTGATATCTTCTTTGACGCCACCTGGCACCTCTTGCACATGTGCATTCCTTCTTAACCGTACTTAAATTACGTGATAAATATTATTTTGAAAGAATGTATTTTGGAATAGTGAATTGATGGAAAATGTATGGTTGAAAAAAAAAAAAGGTTATTGATGTGATGAAAAATATTATTTTATTAAAAATGTGTGGTTGAAAATGAGTAGAAGAATGAGAATGAGAAATTTAATATGAGTCAAACAGGAGCTTAAGTTG